>JAODLL010037345.1:1384-46875 GCA_026546735.1 Forbesichthys agassizii
CCCCCCCCCCCCCCCCCCCCCCCCCCCCCCCCCCGCCCCCCCCCCCCCCCCCCCCCCCCCCCCCCCCCCACACACAGGATCCTTATTTTGTTCACTTAACGCTACTCATTAATGTGCACAAGCATCTGTCAGACGGACGCATTTGACCGTTGCGTTGCCTCTGGCGGTCCTCTCCAGAGTTGCCATGAGCAATGCGTTGTTAACACGGCATGTCAAGGTTAAAAAATAAAAGGGACAACTTTAAATGTTACGTGCTGCTCATCAATGTCAACATTAACATTACAATCCCTACTGTAGCTATAGAAACACTTCAACATGACCTCTGTCTGTTTAAAAGACCAGCAGTACGGACGGCTGTTTCTGAACGATAGGTTGCGTCTCGTGTAAAAGAGGCCCATGACCCACGCTTTAACACCTACAGAGACATACGGTTCCAATCACAGCAGGTCCTACCATGATGGGCAGGAAGGACATGCCGTCCATCTGCGTCTTGTTGAAGTCGTACCCGGCGATGTCCAGCATGGTGGGACCCAGGTCAACGTTAGCCACCAATGCCTGCGTCCAATCACATCAAACCTTATTTGCGACAGCGGATGTTGTGAATACATTTGGGGTGACCTCATCTCGTTGGTGGCGCAGGAAACGTGGGCCTGTGTGTGTGTGTGTACCTTGCTTGTCTGGTTGGGCTTGATGCTGGGTCCTCTGACCATGAGGGGAACTTTGATGTCAAACTCATACAGCTGTCTCTTATCCATCGGAAGAGAGAACTGACCTGGGAGAGAGAATGTTAAAAAGGTATTCTAAGTGATTGCAAGCTAATACAATTTGTCATATTCACTAAATATTCTCGTGGTTCGCTATTCTAGTCTTCGCAATTTTCCAATGTTTCCTTGTCGCAAATAAGGTTTGTTTCCAATGCGTGGGGCGGGGCTTCTGAGGGAGCACCCAATGGTAATGAAGAGAGGTGTTTGGTTTTGAGGACAATTTTAGCAAACGTTCTCAAGAATTACTTACCTTTTTAAATTAACCTTCAGTCCAACTGTGTGTGCGCGCTCGTACCTGTGTGGTAACCGTTGTCGGAGGTGAAGAAGATGTATGTGTTGTCCAGTTCACCTCTGACCTCTAACCTCTGCACCAGTCTCTCCACCAGGTCATCCACTGAGAGCAGAGTGCGCCACCTGTAGGATGGGAGGACCCAGCGCACTGAGTCTCCAGAGAGCGAGCGTCTGACGAAGGCGGACAACATCTCAACAAGAGCAGGAGGAACGGGAAAAGGGAGGCAAAGACCAACCGATTCCTGAAAGCGTTGTCGAGGAACTCGATAGACGAGTTGGTCATCGGAGTTTTAGCCTGCCTGATCAACCAGTGTTTGTCCTGGGAAGACAGAAATGGAGTGCAAAATATACTCATCCGTTTGTTTGCTAGGAAATGTTTTAGCTAGTCTAAAAAGTAGTCTGCTAATACTAAAGTTCTTTCTGTTTTATATATCCATTAAAGCTGCCATATGTAGGAGTTTAGGCCCTACACATTTTGTGTTCATTTGTCATAAATGTCAGACATCATTCAGCTATCAGTGAGTGAGATGCTTAGTGGGAATATGCGCTATGGTTTATTGTGCCTGTCTCCATATGAACCCAGTCACATGTTGCCAACTAATCTGACCAATCATGGCTTCTGCAGTATTCCTTGATTGGTCCATTGAAACTTTCCTTATTTTTATTTTTTTTAGAAAGCTCTCGTTAGCCAACACTCACACCCTTCCTACAGCAGTACCTTCCCGTGAACGTTAAAGTTGGGGTCCCGGGGTGCTTTGGTGTTGTTGAAGTTGTCCCGGTACTGCGGGGCCGGAGTCCAGGGGGAGTGTGGGGCCGGTGTGGAGACCATCATGAAGAACGGCTTCCAGTTTGATTTGGACTCCAGGAAGTCCAGAGAGACGTTGGCCTAAGAAAGAGACAAGAGTCATCAGGTCAGTGTGTCCAATGGACCTTATTCACACAGCCATCTTCCTCAGGGTCACGCGCAGGGTGGGAAACCCGAGTTCTGAATTGCAGTTATAATGTCGTACTGCTGTGTTCACTTTTCCTGGGTAAAACCAGTATGAAATATATCTTGGGGTGGCAGTCTTGTAGCCTAGATGTTCTGCTAGTTAAGAAAGGTATAGTCAGCTAGTGCAAGCCATTTGTAAGATAAAACACTGTCAAATTTAACAAATATTTCCTCGCGTTCCGCTAGCTTACCGTGCGCTGAAAACATAATCGGTACTTCAACACAGCCCTGGCTCCGTAAACAGGAACATAAACAATAATCGGTACCTCAACACAGCCCTGGCTCCGTAAACAGGAACATAAACGAAGTGGCGAACACCGCCCAGATCAACAAAACCGCAGGACTACGCTTTGCTTCACATTGCGTTTCAATTTCTGAGGCGGTGCTGAGGAGGGATATTCTTCTGATTTGATCTCAAAGTTAGCAAACGTCCTAGAGTATGACTCTGCCTTTAATTAATACACTTAAAGACACTTTCAGAAAGTGCCGGTTATTTTCTATTTCAAACTGCAGGATATCAATGTGTCCAATATCCTCCACAAATGGAGCTTATGCTGATAAATGCCTTGTAGCCAAAAATGTTTTTGTAGCATGCTGGCTGCCACTTAACTACGGAAATACGCTTAAATAATTATTCTTAGGCTGCTGTCGATTTTCTCGTTGTATATGCTTCGGGAACAGGTCACCACAGTCGAGATGAGTCATTATGATGATCGGTATTATTATAAACAAAACCCTATTACATTGAACTGAATGTTACTGCGGACTCACCAGAACGTCAGTCAGATAGTCTTTGCTGTAGTCTGCTCCGTGTTTCTGGGCCTTTCCGTTCACCGACACAGTATAGTTGTAGTATTTGGAGTTCCTTTGCTAGAAAAGCATGTTGGCACATTATTAGGACGCAAGGTCACGACAGACACACAATAGCACGTTCATTGAAAACAGACTCAACACCGGTAACCATGAAAACCACTCCTTAATACTTCTTATGCATTTACATTAAACATTATGCATTTACGGTCGATGCTTGTATTGTATGCCAAACAACCAAAAGCATGGCGTTTTATCCTTTTAACTAATGAAGCAGGATTCCCGTATATAAATATATAATATATACGGGATATAATATAAGTTTCTGCACATTAAATTAAACATAACTAGGTCTAGAGTCTGAAGTGAAACAGCTCATATGGGGCCATTTGCATGCATCATCATTAATGTGAGAACCATGAGACGCTTTATTCAAAATGGCTACAGTAAGTAAGCACACAGAGTATGCAGTACACACACAGTACATACTCAGTAAACTCACTACAAGGTGTGAAAAGACATGTGGTCCTACACGCACAATACAAAGCCAAGCTTATTGCGTCTGCTTGGTCCTATATGCAGAGAATGGGTAGTTATAAAACTCACATGACCAGAAAACGCTCATAAAACGTATTTGTTCTCATATACTGCTTGATTATAGAATAGTAATTAAGTTGACCATATACCTTCAATTTTCTATACTGACAAACTGTAAATCTAATTCAGTGTATATACTTTATGTATGCATGTATTTTACACAGCGGATTTTGCACTGTGTCTAAGACGAATTTCCCTTGGGGCAAAACTGTCTGTCTGTCTGTCTGTCTGTCTGTCTTCTAATCATATTTTCTCTGGTAGCACACATTCTGCCGCAGACAGACAGTTATTTTCTATTTCGGCTGACAGCCATCAAACTGTTTCACAAAGCTAAACAGGAACACAGGAGTAATGTCGCCTGCATGTGCTAGTCCTAAGATATATCACGCAGGCCAATTAGGAAGCATCTTTAAATTAAATTGACGACCTATCAGAAACATTGTTATTGCTGATGTTTTCTGAGTAAGAGAAAGAATGTTAGGGGACTATTTAAAGCCAGTGACCCTGCGGTAAATTATGTTAACTTAAATCTAACTTTTTTTATATAATGAAATAGTGTGTTCAAGCATTGTCAAACATCTTAATGTAGGCCTACAGCCAAGGTACCACAAACATGTATAAACAAACACATAACTCGGGTATCATATCAGAGTTTCCCACTAGTAATTACGACTTTGCTTGACCGCTCATGTGCTCGGAAGTCGAAAATACGCTATATCTGATAGGCGGCATAAGATCCACAGTTGTCTTGCTCTTACCAGTCCAACCCAGTAGCTCCAACCTGGAGGAACATGCTCCACTCCCCCTGCCTGTGGGTTCCCGTACTGCAACACACGAAACACACACAATTATTAGCCAGCACCTTTGTGCAGGAAACAGGATCAGGATTCCCCCTCATAGTCACATGAGGAAACATGATAGTTTCGCCAGTCACATTAGAATCATCATCATCTGACGGGCGACGACATCGTAATCCTGCACCATCACACGGCACACCAGTTTGAGCAACCCACCCGGATTAAACTTGTTGAGACATTTTGAAACTGAGAACCTCCTTTACTTCCCACTTGCTCAATTCTTTGGGATTGCTATGAGCGCACTGTTAGATTACTGACATCTAGTCCACACGTACACACATATGACCGGTATATAAAGACCAATATAAATCTATTTTTAAAGTTATGTAGAACATGTGTAATGCTTTACTTTGTCTCTACAGGTTGTCCACCTCAATACACTGACAATCAAGATTAAATAGAACTCCGTCAATGTGTTTAACAGTCACTGTCTTCCACTGACTGTCAAAACACTAACAAGTCTACTACTATAAGCTGGCTAGCTAGCTAGCTAGCGTGCGTGCGTGCGTACTGCATGTGTGTCTGTCTTGCATATCTATCTTGGCTTTACATCAGTATGGTTAGTCCAGCATAGTCAAAAATCAAAACTGGGCTACTGGGTGGTGTAGAGGCGTTCACTAGAGAACACAGCTTGCTGGGACTACCCTCCCAACCTAACCTCATTCAGGTACTTCCCAGCGAAGAAGGTCTGGTAGCCTGCCAGGCTCTTGAGCAGTGCTGGGAACGTGTGGGGCTCCTGGCTCTTCTGCCAGGCGTGGCTGCTGCAGTTGCCCTCCAGGGTGTTGTTCACCACGTGGTGGTTGTGGGGGTACTTCCCCGTCAGGATGCTGGCCCGGCTCGGGCAGCACAGCGGGCTGGCCACGAACTGGTGCGGTGCCATGGAGACGGCAGATGGGAGAATGGGTAAGGTAAGGTATACTTTATTGTCCCGTAGGGAAATGTGTCCTGGGCTTCAGGCCTCTGCATCACATACACAATACTGATATGCAAGTTCATAAGTTAATGTCTAACCCATCATTAGTTTGGGTTGTAGGCAAGCAGGGTAGCCTATAGTTGGTATACAGCAGGGCTGTTCAACTCCGGTCCTGGAGGGCCGCACCCTGCATGTTTTAGATCTCTCCCTGCTCCAACACACCTTATTCAACTTAACAGGTCATCAGGCTCCTAACAACCCTGAATCAGGAATCTAAAACATGCAGGATGTGGCCCTCCAGGACCGGAGTTGAATAGCCCTGCTATATAGTGTCTAGGGGAGGAGCTGGTTAAGGGGGTGTTCCATGTGAATAGGTAGGTTGTAAGGGTTATATAAATAAAATGGATTTAACTTATAGTGGTGGGTGACGGTTACTGGGTGCCCTGCTCCCTGCTGGAGGGTTGTGGGTTCATTTCCCAACATACCTGGGCTACCCGTATGCATCCTTGAGCAAGGTGTCTAACTTCTACCTGCAGCAGTTGTGATCGCTCTTTATTATGTTATTTGGGGGTTGGTGAGTGCATGGGATATTGGATGTTGGGCAAGTTACTCAGGAATTGCAACAAGTTACCATTTACTTGTTGCTCCTTAAAAAAGTAATAATATTACAGTACTTAACTTATTACTGGGTATTAAACGTAATTATGGTTACACTACTATATTAATTACCTGTCTCGCCCCTTCATGAACAATGACAACTTGTGTAGCCAGCTCATTTTAGAATAGAATCCTCTTCATTGGAAGAACATTAGGAGTCAGCAGCCTCTCAAACCAGATGATTGGACAGGTTGGTTCAATTAGCCTACCTTAAGTTTGCTAGGACCAGAAATCCTGTTCTTGTAATGTAGCAATACTTGGATTAGAAACTGTAATAATATTACGATTTTGGAAATAGCAATTTAATTAGTTACTGAAAAGAAGTAATAACGTTACTAGTAACTGTCCAACACTGGTAGTGAGTGAGCAAAGGTGAACGGGGTCATGTGATAGCATTATTGGAGCCACCCTGTTTGAAGAAGTAAAATAAGATTACCGAGAGGCTAACTGGACCTCTCTTATTGATAGTCAAGTGAATCTCCCACTGACATCCATATCTGACAACATCAACATATCTACCAAATAGGCTACAATAGCAGACATTATTACACCTTTACCAGGGTCGTATAGTTTACTTTTCTAATGTAATCCGTTACAGTTACTAGTACCAAACAAACTAGAAATATAATCAGTAATGTGATTTTTGAATTACCTACATTTAGTAACAATCTGATTACTTTCAGATTCTTTTACACCTAAACATTGTTCTTTAAAATGCGATCCACAGCAATTTACCAAATCTTTCTATTTCTGTGACTGTTGTTTTATGCACTTTTGTATGTACAATTCCTTTAAAATTGGCAGTCTAAAAAAAGTAGTCCTAGAACTAATATTTTAATTAAAAAAATAGTAATACCTGTTGTCTGATTCCACTTTTTTATCTGGTAATTAATGGATGACATTTAATTTTTTATTTATTTTTTGTAATAATATTCCCAATCCTGACAATTACACATTCACGATTCTGTCTTGCAGGCCAAAGATACGATAAGAGAATATACTTCTCTGGTCGATAACGGTTTGCTGAATAGGGATTAGGTCACCAGAATAACCTGATGCATATTCCAATCAGCATCTGATTCAACAAATACTTTAACAGTGACGTGCCAAGGGTCAGCCTGGGGTAATATGGTACTCACAGCGTTGCTGAATGTGATCCCAGCATCGCCGATTAACTTTTTCGTCTTTCTCAGTGGACTCTGGGAAGAATACATGTGTATGTCAGATGATGAATACGTGGGTCTGGACTTTTTATGTCTATATGTGGCGTCCTACAGGCTATACAACAAGCGTGTGTTTTTAAAATTAATATTTTTGTTTTATAATATACTTTAGGCTATAACGTGCCTGGCGGTTATAGCCCTATTTATTATAGCGTTCAAAGTTTTGAGGGCATATATTATAATAATAAAATATGCCCACAAAATGTTAATCTTGGACCAATAAAGAGAGTCACCAACCATGCCCCCAATAGCGACGTCCAGATCGTCAGTCAGGATCAAAACAATGTTGGGTTTATACGACTTGGCAACACTCATGTAACTCAACAAAGTGACGCACATTAAAAGAAACGGCAGAATGGTGGTCAAACACCGCCGAGGCGAAGCCATTTTCACACACAAACAGAAAACAAGTGCCTCCCCTGTCTCGACTCGACTCCCAGCTGGTCCCACGGTGTATTGTTGTTAAAAAGGACCGACCGAGGCAGCGCAGCAGCTTCGTACTGTCAGCTAGAAACACTTCCCCAATAATCATGTGTTTTCACTACGGAAGCCGACCCGGTCAGTTGATTCAGATTAGGATGCGCCCCCCTCCGGTTTCGATGACGTCGTGTTTTTTTGTTTTCTTTGTTTTTTTTTTTACCGTCCCTAACATAATAATAATAATAATAATAATAATAATAATAATAATAATAATAATAATAATAATAATCATTTAAAACAGATAGACATACTTACTAATATTATGCATTATAACATTGGATGCTATGTTGTTTTGGTAGCTTTTCCCAACATCCCTTTCATAGGCTACACGTCTTTATCGTCATGTGGGCTTAATTCTTACTAGGCCTATAACATATTGTTTTATTTTTAGGGATTTCAATTTTTGCTTTTAAAACCATTTAGACTACATACTGAAGTATAGCACATGTCTTATAAAAAGTTTACTCTACTTCATATAGGATATTCCATAAACATTCCAATGCAGCACCAAATAGTAAAAGCTTCTCTGATTGGCCAGTTTGACGTTTCGTGGCGCAGCCGGTCCACCTGTCGTGGCGGCTGGAGGAAAGTTTGCCGCACAACTTTGCCAGGGGGCTGGACTAATAATGCTGTTAACACCCGGCGGCGACAAACTTTGGAAGCTTCAGGAAAGAAATGAAAAGTAGTCAAACGCAGTCCTTCATTCCGAGGAGAGGAATGCAGTGTACCCGGAACACTATTCTGCTACAAACGCGAACAAAAACCTGAGTTTGCAGGTTATTTACATACATTAAACTTGAAGTGTACTTAACAGCAGCCGAGTGCCACAGGAGAGAAACACCATACAAGTAGGCCTAGTTTAGGTTAATGGAAATGGCGTCGCAAGTGACAAAATCCAACAATGAACTTTTAGAAACGGACATATGGGACGCTGGACTGTGCTCGGAAGACGAGAGCGGAGTTTTTGTGAACTCGTCTCTCTCAGGAGACTTCTCGGCATTTCAGCGGTGGAGCGCCTCGGGCTCCGTGTCTACTTGCGAGCTACTGAGCGATGCGCATTACATGGCCAACGGCCACGGAACAACTTTCCATGTCAACGCAGAGTGCGACAAAGGCACAAACGCGTTTGTTCACATTAGAGCCCAGAGCCAAGATGGCACGAAAGCAACGCGCACGTCCATTGTGGACTGTTTGTTGATTGAACTTTACGAGACATACAGCGGCCATAAGAGCGTCAACATGGACAGTTTTGACAGCTCAACGGAGGCGTCCAGCTCGGACGCGTTTCTCGGTCGCAGTAACACTGGCTCTAGCTTTCTGCAGGAGCTACAGGAAAGACACACCATGCGGCGTCAGATGAACTATCTGGCACAGAAAGGTACGTTGAATTAGTGAGTTTAACCCCAGCCACAAAAAAAACAAAAAAACATTAAGGCTTTACTTAGGAAGACACTTAGAAAGACACAAAGATCCAAAGCGGGAACTCGGGACTGAACGAGGCCAAAACGTTTGAGGTCTTTATTTCTCTCAGCTTGCTGAATATTTTTAAACTTGAAACTTACAGTGTTGAATGACACACTGCTGTGACTGCCATTGGTTTGTTTTCCTGTTCAGTTGCAACCCTTCAGTAAACACAGCATGTTTGTCTGGTGATTTACTTAACGGCCTTAGCATGCAGGTCCTGTAATTAATTCAGCCACAGTGGTCCTCCTGAGTCCTCCTGTCAAAGTGCCATTGAGCAAGGCACGAAATCCCTGCAACTTCCATAGCAGGTTTCATGTTTTACACTGCACCTGGTTGACTCTCGGGAAAGGTCATGGGTTCTGAGTTGACCTACTTGTCGGCATACTTGAGCGATATGTCTAACACTTGTATCTGCTCATTGTACTCTAGTAATTGTACACCAGTAATTGTACACTAGCCCAGTGGATAGCACTGTGGGCTCACAGCAAGAAGGTCCCAGGTTTGAACCCTGATGTCCTGGCCTTTCTGTGTAGAGTCGGCATGTTCTTACTGTGTCTAAAAACATCAGGTTCACCCTCCAGCCAGTGACAGGTGACACTGGCTCCAATCTGGAGTTGTGGTCCCTGGGCGCTGCACATCAGCTGCCCACTACTCCCTTGAGGGATGGGTTAAATGCAGAGGAGGAATTTTGCAATGTGTATGTGACAATAAAAGCACATATAGTCCTTTGATTGGAATGTGTCTGCTAAATGACCTAGTTGTTAAATGACAATGTTGATTTTCATCATATCTGGAAATGTTTAAAAAACTGGATTGCATGGCATGGCCAAATATAATTGGCAGCTCTTGTTGGAATTAATCATTTAATATCGTCTTCTGAATAGGCAGGAGCTGGTAACTCTTAGCCTAGCAGGTGTTACTTCTGTTGGCTAGACAGAGCGAGTTAATATGACACAGACCTGCACATTATGTGTTTATTAATATTATTTATTATCAACCAACATGTGTACAGGCATGGAACCATGCACTCAGTTATTGAGAAGGTGTCCTGCTGTCATTTCAATTAACTTTTTCACCAAACGACTCGTTTCCTCAAACGTTCTTGAACTACTTTCAAAAACATTTGCTGCCTTTAATGTGCGCAGAGAGTGTTTCTCAGTGACATGTAGGAAGTGTAGCTGCATGTTTACCTTGGTGTTTTAGAAGTATTTGTGAATATAAGTCATCAACACTATTTAGTACCAATACCAAATATCTTCATCAAAATGCATGACATTCTGAAATTGAATATGTTGACACAGCCATTACGGATATGCACCAACAGAAGTGGTTATTGTAGATTGACACTGGTTCTACCATTATCTGGTGCATCTGTACTGTTGAAACAATCTAAATCAGTAGAACACAAACGATGGGTTTGTTGTTGTTAGCCATGAGAGCGTTGTACAACCCACAGCCTATATAGGCTACATAACCAGCCCAACTTCTCCCTGTTTTGTAACCTGCTATTCAGCCCACTGCCGTTCCCGTTCAGTGAACTTGTAGCCAATGTCTCGCCATCCTGAACCCACGGTGTGTGTGTGTGTGTGTGTACACAGTAAAGTGTAGCTGTGTGTATAGTCCCATGTACCCACTTCAACTGTCATTTGACTCTCTGTATGTACAGTATAATGTAGCTTTATGTATAGTCCCCACCCACTTCAACTGTCATTTGATTGTGCATGCATATGTGCACGTGTGCATGGGCATGTGTCTGTGAATGCGTGCATGTTTCTTGTGCGTGCGTGCGTGTGTGAATGCACGCAACCATGTGTGTGACAATGTATGTGCGTGTGTGCATGCATGTGCGTGTAAATGCATGTGTGTGTGTGCGTGTGTGTGTGTGTGTGTGCGTGTGTGTGTGCATGCGTGTTTGCACATGTGCGTGCGTGCGTGTGTATGTGTGCGTGCGTGCTTGCCAGCCCCAGAGGAGCTCCGATCCATCATCCAGGAGGTGCGGTACCGCTCGGGCCTGCAGTCGGCCCGCCTCCTCCGGCAGCTGAGGAGGCGGGATCGCCTGCACCGCAAGCTGCAGAAGAACTTTGACATCATCACTGCGTGCCTGCAGGCCGTCTCGCAGAAAAGACGTGAGCAGACCCCCCCCCCCCCCTTCTCCACCCCCTGCGCGCGCACACACACACACACACACACACACACACACACACACACACACACACACACACACTTTAATGGTAAATGGACTGCATTTATATAGTGCTTTTCCAACCTGTTGCAGAGGTCTTCAACAGGGGTTCCGGGACCCCTAGGGGGTCCTCAGAGGTACTGCAGGGGGACCTCCAAAAATATAAATGTCAGAAAATGTACAGTGCCATAATTACAACATGTGCTGCAAGGGTACATCTGTCAATCATTATTTGAATGGCTTAGTTAGTGGCCTACTATTATACATGGCACTAGGCCACCCTAAATATTATTGTTGGCCTGGCAACTACATATTTTCTATCATATGTGATAGGGGGTCCCTGTGCCGTGTTTCTATCAGCAAAGGGGTCTCTGGCCCGAAAAACTCTGAAGACCTCTGTGTTACGCTAATAGGTGTTACGCTAATACTCAGCAATGTGCCAAGCATGGAATATGTTAACTGTATTTCAACGATGTGACCGTTAGCTTAAAGGTGAAGTCAGTGATTGTGATTATATTTGTGTCCATTTGTAAAATAGACTTGGTGTTAGCATGTCCAGTGCAATTAACTTTTCAACAAAAATCTCCTCGTGAACCGCTAGCTGTCTGTTCTAAATAGTCTGAGGTTCCTATGCTATTTAAAGGGGATGCAAAGTGGTATGGACTATAAGGTAACAGTCTTGGCATTTCCTTTTGTTGAAAGTCAGTGTGTAATGTGTTTTTTTCTTCTGTACAGTGGTGAGACAAGCAGAGTGGCGTTGGTCATTATAGGCTGCATTTATGTTTTCTCATGTCATTGTAGCCTACAGCAAATAAAAACAACATTAATAAGACTTTGCTTGACAGAAGACATGCGTGTTTGGTTCTGTGGAAAGTGTTTGACTTGAATTCTGGTCAATAAAAATACAGATACATGCATCTATTCCAGTTCTGTTGGCTTTATTGGTAAAATGTCAATTGGTTTTGTTTAATTTCATTATAATTAAAGGTAAAGGGTAACTGTTATCAATCATATGCAAATGTAAGATTTGCATGACATGTGGTCATGAAGATTACAGACTGGGCTTCTGGGGAAATGAATGTTCTTATTATCAATGTATATATGTAGCCGACAAAATATGGCTCTGTGAAAGAAAGCTGCCTGCCCTTCAACAAACCCTCCACGCTGTTAACTTGAGGCTATACATATCTTAGTGAAATGTTGCTCCCCTTCAGCATGCATGCAGACACGGTGAAATAACGGACATGTAAAGCCTCTTTTCTCTCATATACCCCATTACATCATCCTCCTGGCTGTCTCCTCCCTGATCTACCACAGTTCTACGTCCTCTCCTTTGCACCCGTCATAGTGATGCTTGCGTGCGTCCATCGATCACGCCCAGCAGCCCAATAACCGCGCACAAGACGACGTCCATGCCAAGCCCAGCTGTGATTTTTCTCCAAGAAAAACGACAGATTTAATATTGGGCTGCACACATTTCATCTTCCCCTATGTCTGATCTACGGCGGACTCAACGGAACTCGTTTTATTAAGGGAGATTCGTGTTTTTATTGGACATTGGAGGAATAAAAAAGCCGTTACCAGGCGGGATTCGACTGCTTCCTTAATCACAACTAGTTGGATTAAGGAGGAGAGGGTGTGGGGCGAACCCGGGGGGTGATTGGCGATATATGGGAACGGTAGACCGGTATTGATCACCGATGAGGCAAGATCGGTACACGCCCGCGGGGAGGAGGTCGCGGACGTGCGTCAAGCAGCGGCAACAGCAGCAGCTCTCTAGCGGCGTCGGTAACGTCATCAGCAATGTCCTCAAAAAACGCAACGGCATCTCCAGGAGCGCTCCACGCCTTCTCTGCACGCTGGAGCCAGGTGACGGGAGCGTGTGCCGCTTCCCATATATATATGACAGCCACCGCCTTCAGTAAACACGTTGGCTAGTAGCCTGTATGACACAGCATTCATGATGCTTGTAGCAGGCAACTTGAGAACGAAGTGTCAGTGATGTTTATGCATTGTAGGCCTACATTTCTCCCTGAGTTTAGATATGCTCTGGTATGCCCAGTCTTTTTTTATTTAATTTAATTATGTATTTATTTTAAGATTTAACCTGCCAATTATTAAGGCTCTGGCTCCAGGCTAAAGAATATGCTATCTAATGAATCAGTAATACAATACATATTTCATATGTGTGTGTGTAACAGGTAGGCATATTTACCTACCAAAGACGAAGCAGTCCTGGACAGATATTGATAGGCTAGGTTTAGACCAGCTGGCGGCATAGGATACCCTACTGTACGGATTTTCGCTACTCAGGTTACAGACGACAGCCGCGGATTCGTGAATATGGTCATGTCTCTCGGCTATATAGGCCGCTGTCCTCTACCGTAGTTCTGAAACGGACGTCAGGCGCCCGTTTCAAGCCAATAGCACAACGGTTATAAAATGTAGGCTATTATAGCCTATTCCCTGTCGTTCTATAATCTCCGACAGTGGAACAACGTTGCCCCAAAGCCAGGGGTAGGATAACAAAGTAACCACATCGTCATGGCACATGCCGCCCACATGGCCGCTGGGCTTGTGTGTTTGACGTGCTGCTTTTGTTTAATCTGTCAAGGGCAGTAGGAGGGATTTATGCGTTAATCCTGTTCCAAAACTCTGACACTGAACACGAGAGCAGCTCGTCTCGGTGACTTCTGTATCTGTACAATGGCGCAGGACCGCGCCACACGCACGGATCTTTCAGGTTAAACTACTCGTCGTTTTTTAAGTCTGCGCCTGCCCTACGTAAATATTATTACTGGATTTACAGGGGATCAGATAGGCAGTTTATGACCTGTAGCCAAGTGGATCAGTGAGGGACAAATGGCTCCTGCCATATCGTTATTGGCGATCAGCCAACCATGATGTTATACTGGTCTGGCGAAGTGGCTTTTCTTATTAACATCAGATGGAAGTGTAGGCTAATGTGTGTCATATTCAACTGACATGACATGTATGTAAACTAAGGAGCAGGCTTTTAATCCAGATTTTTGCATAATTTGAGACTCTTTGCATTGATGTTGTGAAAATATTACTTTACTTCCCCATTTTGTGTTGTAGGAGTTGACACACGACTCAAGTTTACCATTGAACCGTCACTGGGCAAGAATGGATTCCAGCAGGTAAGATTAAACTGTGTGTTTTAAACCGTTTTTAAACCTGAACCAGTCTTGTTGAGCTCATGTAGCCTAATTTTGTGAACTGGTTGGCCGTTTTGGCCAGGTCTGTGAGCAGAAAGACCCTTGATCTCAACACAACTATACCATATATGAATGGAGTGTTTAAGGATAAATAACTTGTTGTGTGTCTTCAGTGGTACGATGCTCTCAAGGCGGTGGCTCGGCTCCCGACCGGTATACCAAAGGAATGGAGAAAGAGGGTGAGTTTGTCAGTATTTTAAAACTCCATGGTGGATTGGGACGACAGTGGGTAGAGCTGGGTGGCAGGTCTCAGGTTCGAATCCCTCACCAAATGCCGAGGTGTCGGAGTGACCAGAGCTGACGCAACTCTCTCTTCTACATGGCTCTACTGTGAGCAGTCTGACAATGCTGTTCTGTTCACAACCCTGCAGGTCTGGCTAACCCTGGCGGACCAGTATCTCCACAGCATCTCTATAGACTGGGAGAAAACCCTTCGCTTCGCCTTCAACGAGCGCAGTAACCCGGATGACGATTCCCTCGGCATTCAGATCGTCAAGGTAACCAGATGGTGTTTGTGTGTTTTATGTGTGGCTAAATGTTTGGGTGATGACGATGGGTTTTCTTTTGGAACAAGGAAATGTAACGGTCAGCTTTGAACAAATAAGTACATCTGTTGACTTGTCTAGAGAGGCGTGTATTTGTCTTCATTGTGTTTGTCTTCTGTGACATTTGTGAAGTGTGAAATGTTTTCTTTTTCTTATCTGACCATTGTGTTTCATCCCAAACTATGTGGAAGAAACTCCCGGTTGTGTGAATAGTTGAGGCAGTATTCGTTTTTACTTCAGAAATGTAAAAAAAAAAAAAGTCTGACTCCTGGTCAGTTTGCTTTGCCTTTTAAATCTGGGTTTTACAAAATTATGAATGACTCATAAATGTCCTGATATTGTACGTTTGTTTATTTATTTTAATTATAGTTGATTTTTTTATTGACCTTGTATCACTGGTAATAACTGACTGCAAACATTAAGCCTCTGCACAGCAGTTAAACACTTTGTGTGTGTGTACGTGCATGGCATGACGGGGTTCGCAGCTCTGGTGGAGGATGTTTGCTCACGTCTATGTGGCAGGGAAGTGGCGGAAATCCCTCGTGGAAAGCACAACAGCTGTTCCCGTTAAGCGGGCAAAGTCCAGTCCGTCTAGATTTGTTCTATTTTACACATTCCTGCCATCTTTCTTTCCCCGTATTCAAACGGAAAGCTTTAATCACCTCAGTTAGTAGGATTTAAACTCACTTTTGAGGATCCTTCTGTTGTTCTATTCAGCCAGCATCAGGGGGCAAATGCATCTCCCTCTGTCCATGCCCTTGACAGGACCTCCACAGGACGGGCTGCAGTTCCTACTGTGGCCAGGAGGGAGAGCAGGACCGCGTGGTCCTGAAGAGAGTACTGCTGGCGTTCGCCCGCTGGAATAAAGCCGTGGGCTACTGCCAGGGATTCAACGTACTGGCGGCGCTCATACTAGAGGTCACCGAGGGCAACGAGAGTGACGCACTCAAGGTAGATGTTCTAATAGACTCATGACTGCACACAATCTAAAGGGGGAGTCAGCGATTGTAAGCTAATTACATTTCAGGTCAATGTCAGTTCACGTCTCCTCGTGCGGTACGCCAATTGTGTACGCACTGAAAAAATAATCTACACAAAAACACTATTGCAGGCTTGGCAATACGTTTCCAATGTGTATGTGAGGGAATTGAAGGGAGAGGTGTTTGTGTTTTTAATAGAGTTCACAAGCTTTCTCCAGAATGACTGACTCTAGCTTAACAAACAGTGATAAGAGTAAGAGTTTACTCAGGGATGGTCCGAAGGCCTTTATGGGGGCCTAAGCATAACTATTCATTTATTTTTCCTCCTGAGGGATATGCCACTGTAAAATATATTTGTATTTATTTTGTTGGCAACTTAATTTATTAAATTTAATGTGACACCAGCAGGCAGCGAAAATTGATTAAACCCGTAGTATCTACAATACTAGTCATGGCTTTATCTTATTGCCTTTTTGTAAGTGCTCTTCGGTGCCCCCTGGTGGCCAGAGAGGTGCTTAGTTTGTGTCTGGCTGCCCTTGAATTTACTACTGCGGTCATAGTGCATACATTACCTGCTGATGCCGGTCTATCTACCTGTCTGCCTGCCTATCTATCTACTTCTATTATATCCAGGTGATGATATACCTGATTGACAAAGTGTTGCCAGAGAGTTATTTTGCCAACAACCTACAAGCACTCTCAGGTACACACACACACACACACAAACTGCACATGCGCGCGCACACACACAAACCCTGTCTGTCTCTCATCCTGTTTTTCTTGTCTTCTCTCTCCCACCCTGTCTGTCTCTCTCCCACCCTGTCTGTCTCTCTCCCACCCTGCCTGTCTCTCTCCCACCAGTGGACATGGCGGTGTTTAGAGACTTGCTGCGTCTGAAGCTGCCAAGGCTTTCTCAGCACCTGCATCACCTGCAGAAGATGGCTAACAGAGAGGCTGGAGGTAAGCCTGCTGTCTGTCTGTCTGTCTGTCCCACCTGTCTGCCTGCCCTTTCTGCATGTCTGTATTTTTGTCCACACTAGTGTTAATCCGCACAACCAAGCTGTGAGTGTGTGCTAACCTGTGTGCGCTAGCCCGTGCGTGCTAACAGCTAACCTGTGTGCGCTAGCCCGTGCGTGCTAACAGCTAACCTGTGTGCGCTAGCCCGTGCGTGCTAACAGCTAACCTGTGCGCGCTAAGCGCTAACCTGTGGCGGTGGTCCTCCTCTCTTCCCCCACCCAGGCAGCTATGAGCCCCCCCTGACCAACGTCTTCACCATGCAGTGGTTTCTCACCATGTTCGCCACCTGCCTGCCGCCACACACCGTCCTGAAGATCTGGGACTCTGTGTTCTTCGAAGGCTCTGAGGTTCTGCTCCGGGTGGGCCTTGCCATCTGGGAGAGACTGGGAGAGTACGTGGACCCCCTCTACACACACATACACTGTATATCTCATACTGTACGTACATACATACATACATACACTCAAGGACGCGGTTAAATCTTTATATTTTGTGGTTTTATGTTAACTTATGTTAATATATAAAGTTTTTTTGCCAGGTCTCTCTTGGAAAAGAGATTTTGAATCTCCGTGAGACTAACCTGGTAAAACGGAGGACGAGTAAAAAATAAAGTGGTCCTCGTTATGCTTTTGCTTCCTAAATGGTCCTAGAGGAGGCAGCATTACTAGAGTCACGCTTTGTCGTGTCTTTGACTGCCAGCCGGGCAGTCATGGGGTCGATCCCCAGTGTTGGGCCACTTGTAGATGTCCTCGAACAAGAGGCCTGAGTGGGCTAGTGAGAAGACGTCGAAACGACGATGGAGCAGAAGGAGGCTGATTGGTTAAACGTTGTCAAATAGTTTTAAAATGAATCGGAGGTCTATGCCCAGCATTGCCAGACCTTCTGCACACGTGTATTAGGTCTGGTTACACCGGGCTACTGATCCCCACCTGCTTCTTGTGATGATGGAATAATTTGCTTTCGGATAAATGCGTCCGCTGAATGACCTGATGTGAAATCCGTCCTCTCTCTCCTGTGGCTCCTCTAATCTCTCCCCTTTCTCTCCCTTCCCACTCCCCTTCCCCCCCACCCCCCATCTTCCCCGCCACAGGAGGATAGAGTACTGTCAGACAGCAGATGAGTTCTACAGCACCATGGGCTGTCTGACCCAGGAGATGTTGGAGCACGGCCTCATCGACCCTGTGGACCTCATGCAGGTACACGCTCACACGCACACGCTCGCACGCACACGCTCACACACGCTCTGAGATGGTAGTCTGATATTCTTCACTCCTTTCATTATAAATGTTTTCTTTCTGTTTTGTTTTCATAATCCTTATTTGGTATTTCTTTCCCTCCCTCCTATTGCTGTTAATGTAAACGTGCAGATGGTTGATAGTAGAGTTTGTCCGTTCTCCAGGAGGTGTATTCCATGGCCGTGTTCCCATTCCCCCAACTGGCCGAGCTGAGGGAGAAATACACCTACAACATCACCCCCTTCCCCACGTCGGTGAAACCCAGCGGAAGGTTTGTATGGCCGCGCTGCTTTCGTGGAGCTAGCTTGACACGCCAGAGGGACTGTCGGTCACAAGTCCATCCGGGGAGCCGTCCGCCTGGGCAACCGTGCGTCAGAACTATTAGAACTCTGTTCACAAACTTGGCAGTCGATTGGATGAACCATCTGCCCGTCATTATTGTTGTTGTTATTATTGTTGGCCGTAGATAACGGTATGATGCCAATCGGTCAGTTCAGTTGTTACTCGTCAGGAATTCCGAAGCCGTTTACAAACCTCTTGTAGCTGTGTGTGTGTGTGCGCATTCATGTGAATGACAGGTAAGGTAGCTGGACCAGTCAGAACCTTTAGGTCCGAGGCGTGTCACTCACTGAAAGCTGCTATGACTTTTCTAATAAGTTCGAAATGTGAAGCTCTCAAATCCTACCTACAGTACAGTGGGTTTAAAGTGTAACTCCGCCCCAGGTCTGAGCCTGACTCCACCCACTGCATAAGGGAGAGATGAGTGAGGGAAGGGGAGCGGGCTGAGAGGGGGACCCCCTTCCCGCCCGCACGAGCGGACCAAGTGTACCAGCCAAGTCCTCTAAGGCGATTTTGTTTTTAACGGATATGACGTGTAGAGCCTTTTTCAGACCATAAAATCCCGATCTGTTGTTTAGTTTACAGCTCAGCCACCACAATGTAGGTTAACTGCTGTCTGTCTAGACTGAACAGGGCTGCTGTACTTCATCAGGTGTGATGAATGAGTGTCGTAAAGCTCCAGGTTGCCCTCGGCCCTACTCCCCACTCTAATAATATCTGCTACAAATGCAATATGCAAATGTGGGTTTATGAGGGTGAGTGGTAAATGTTTGACTATACTATATAAGTACAGACAGCACTTGTCACCATGTAGAGGAAACCCTGTAAATGTAAAGGCTAACTTCACTACCGTTTGAGGAATAACTAAAGCTGCTCGATTCTGGGAAAATTAATCATCTTTGGCCAATATTGAAATTATGATTGCTTAATGATCATTCATTGACTTCGGAAGGATGTTGCATTTACTGCACCTCAACAGTGAAACAAATTAACAGTGAAAACCACTTCAACTGTGAAATGTCTCTAAATACGTTTCACACTGTTATCTCACTTTCAGCCAGCAAGGGATGAAGGTCATTCAGAACACAAGATCAAATAAGAGTTTATTTGCAAATGTAATGTGCAAAATGATTTTCTATCGACTTATATTGTTTCTGTAATTGTTAGGGTTAGTAATTAGTAATTGTTAGGAGCCGTTATTGAAATCAAGATTAAAATGTGATTAATTGCACAGCCCTGGCAAATAATTCCTAATTACATTTACGTGTTGGTGAAGCTAGTGTGATGACGAGGGTAATGATGAAGACCTGTCCTGTTGCAGTGGGAATCTGGGAGGATGGGAAAGTGACGATGATGCTGAGATGGATGATGAAGATTCGGTGGTGACCGCTCTGGGCTGCCTGGGGCCACTAGGGGGCCTACTGGCCCCGGAGCTCCAGAGATACCAGAACAATCTGAGGGGTCAGTGTACACACACGAATGCACACACAGACCATATTTGATTTGATTGGTAGCTTTATAGAAGCTGTTTCAGCTGCCACACTAAGTACACCAGAATCTCAGAACAAAACAAATGCTATGTGGGACGCATACACACCACACTCACACTAACGTGCACATGCTGGCAGCCTGCCTCTGAAAACAAAAAGAGCTTGGATGACATCACCCAACACAGAGTAAGTGTGATGTTGTTCTGTGCTCAGGTTGTAATTACGCCACTATATGTTTTACTGAATTTAGAAAATAGTTGTTGTAGGTGTTTGCTGCTACATTCATCTATATAATATCATATATACCTTTTAATGAATTCTGAATCTCGCCAAAGACTGTCTTCTTTATTCCGTATAATATAAGCCAATAATGTCTAATTTTTATTCATTTAGATAACTGCCCGGGATCATTCTCAAAATGGCTGCCGCGTGGCCAAACTGACCTATAATGACTTCAGACAGACCTCCAGCCTTATACAAACAGACGCACTGTTTTGTATTCTCAAATGAAACCTCCCATTTCCTTCTCCTTCCACACGCCTTCCTGGTAAACAAGGGCCAAGGGCGTTATCTGAGAAAACATGCTGTGTTCTGTGAGGTCAACGCAACCTGGCCGTTTCTTAACTGTCAAGTCGACATGGGTTTCATGCAGTTTTTGACTTAAATATTGTTAAAGGCAGCCCAAGTACGGCAACTGATAAATGTAGCGTTAAATCTGCTGTTAAGTGTAGATGAACTTCATGATCTGTAGATTAAAGGTATACGTTAGTCAGCTATTGCAAGCTAAATGTAAGTTAATACACTTTTTGTCAAATTCAACAAATATCTCCTTGCATGTCGCTATCTTACTGTTCTATGTGGATGTTGACAACAATAGTCTGGTACTTCCACACAGCCCTGGCACTGTAAATAGCAACATAAACAAGTAGCGAACACCGCTCTTATCAACAAAGCCGTAACACTATGCTTTGCTTCACAATGCATTTCTATGTGTGAGTCGGCGCTGCAGAGGCCTGAGGAGCGATGCTGTTTTGATTTGAGCTCGAAGTTAGGAGGAATGACTGACCCTGCCTTGAGTGTAGATTAACTGCGTTAATCCTTGGTACACCAGACAATTGTTCAGCATGCCTTTGAGAGCGTGTGAAATACACAGATGCACAAAGCCGTGCGTTAACAGTGACCCGCGTGAAACCAACACTGCCCCCCTGTGGCCAAAATGAACTATTGCCACCTTGTATCAAGTTGATCAGAGCAAAGCGATTGCCTAGCAAAAGACCGGTGTTCCTGCGTTGCTCAGTAACCAAGGGCAGATTCTCTCTTTCTCTCTCTAATTTACTTAATTGTAAGGAAAGTTCAAAGACAATATTGCCCAAGTATAACAAATAAAATGGAGTCGAACATTTTGGACAAATATCCTCTCTCTCTCTCTCTCTCTCTCTCTCTCTCTCTCTCTCTCTTCCCCCCCCCCCCTCCCCTCCCTCGCAGCAGACCAGAGGCGGGAGCAGGGCAGCATAGCAGAGCTGAGCCCTGGTGCGGTGGGGGCGGGCGGGCCGGCGGGGGCGGGCCGTCTGGAGCCCCAGGCGGCCGCCAACAGCATGATGATGGAGCGCATGAGCACGGACATCGGCGCCCTGAAGCAGCAGTACGTGCGCATCAAGAGGAGGCAGCAGCAACAGGCCATGCAGCTGTACATACGCACAGGTGGGCGCGCATGCACACACACACACACACACACACACACACACACACAGGCAGATACATGTACACAAGCGTGCACACACACACACACACACACACACACACACACCTGCACGCACACACAGAGAAAAACATACTCATGGGTAGGCAGAGGCGCCCACACACAAACAAACGTGCGCACACACACACACACACACACACACACAGAACTAACGATAAAATGAATCCCCTCCCATAGGACCTGAATACCCAGTGACTACAAACTTGGGGGTTCCTTCCAACCCCGCTGACCATCACATAAATGGTATAAACCACTTTTGGGTTGGTCCAAATGGTTGTCTGGGATGGGGGTGCTCTGCTGTAGATTTCTTTGGTGCTTCTTTGCTTTATGCTGATTAAGTGATTGAGGCCGACCATGTCTCATAAGTTACATACTTGAATATAAAGGAGGCTGCAAACTAATAGAGGCGCTTCTGTAGAAACACATCTCTCTCTTCTTGGGCGTGTGGTTGGTTCTGTTCCATGGTTTGTATGCCAGACAGACATATGCAGTTATTATACTTTTTTTAAGATAATTTTGGAGACTACGTCTATATTGGAGCCATTCACATTATTTTTTGTTTGCTGACAGGCTTGACAATTTGGACTGGCAGTCCACACATGCAAATGTGTGTATGTAACTGTAAATGTCTCCAGGAAAAGGTTGTCTCTTAGATAATGCCAAAGAAAATCCTGTGCTGGATTCCTTCTCAAAGCCTTCCTTACTAACCTTCTTTTGGACCGCTAATCCTGCTGGGGTCTGGAGCACAGTTTGGGTCCAATGGGTTCTGCATGCACACACACACTGGCCAAAATAGTGTCCATTTGTTATAATGATTAATATTGTATAATTTAACACAAAAAAAAGAAAAACACTATGTTCAATGATACAATAGTTACAAAAAAATGTTTGGCTCAGTGTTTATGGAGGGCCAACACATTCCCAGCCAATCACTATAACAGCTGTCTTCGCTGGTAATCCAATCTGGGAGGGGTTACGTAACAATTGTCGTCCCCGGGGTATATTGATGTGAAACTCTGAACTGTCCATGGAACAGATGTCCCCTTTATCCAAGATGGTGGAATGATTTGCAGTGTATCCTCAATGTTAAATTAAGTTTTAAGTTAAGTTATAAATTACAGCCAATCTCTACTTTAGGACTTAAATGCATTTATAAACCTGCTGCTGATAGTGTGGCCTGGGTAGGTTAGACATGGCTGATGCTTGACATTAGACCTATGCATGTAAATTAATATAATTATATTAGCCCCATGGATCGGTTACAACTGTCCAATTGTCACCAATACCAATCCAGCTATTTAAGTCAGTATCGGACCGATTTACGAACTCAGAATCTTATCGGTGCCTTCCCTAGTAATGACCCAGGAATACTTATAGATAAGTGGTTCCCAAAGAGGGGGTCAGACGTTCAGAGCTACCTGTGGAGAGGATTTCCTGAAATTAAATTAAATTAAATTAAAAAAAGATTAGCAATGGTATATTTAGCCATAATTTTTACTACAGTACAGTTTATACATTGACTGATTGCTACAGTTTACTGTAATTACTATAAAATAGTATTGCGGCTTTTATGCTTCAACCACCTTCGTCTATCGTGGGGTGGAGGTCTCTTAAATACTTGGGGGTCGCTGGCTGGGAACCCCTGGATTAGATAACTAGTCATGTTATTGAAGTGTTCATCTGCTGTCACCTCCCCCCCCCCCCCCCCCTGCCTAGACAAGTGCCCGGCCACCAGTGTGCTCCCCTCCCAGCTTGGCCCATCCTCCCCGGTGGTCAACCACCTCCTCTTGGGGAAGAAGCCCCGCGGTGGGAGCCCCTGCCTCCGGGGCTCCAGGGCGGTGGGCGGGGGAGGAGGTGCCCAGGCCCGGACCGGCTCCCAGCGCTTGCCCTCCTCTCCGGGCCGCGGGGCCGCAGCGGGGTCCCCCTGGCGGGCTCACGTGCGCGCTCACCGCAGGAACCTGGCACACGCACGTGCACAACTGGGCTTCAAGGAGACAGAGGAGGAGGCGGAGGAGGAGAGAGAGGAGGGGGAGGACGATCGGGGGAGCAGGGACGCCCCCGTCTCTCCGACCCCCGGCGGCACCGTATCCAACCCCGGTGAGGAGGGGGCCGGGGCGATCGAGGAGGGCGTGGCCTCCCTGGACTTGGAGGCGGAGCCTCCCGCCACCGTCGTCGCTGACGACGACAACAACAGCCCTGTCTCCCCCGCTCTCTCCCCTCCTCCCGCTCTCCCTGACGCACCGGACCCCCCCCCACTACCCCTCCCCCTCCTCATCCTTCCCGCCACTCCCCCCCGCGGGGAGTCTGACTCCTCCGGCTCAGACAGCAACGCCTCCCCTGCTGGCCCCCCTCTCCCTCCCCCAATCTCGCCGTCCCTCTCCCCCCCCAGCTCCTCCACGCCCAGCCCGACCCCCAACTCATCCACCCTCCTCCCCCCACCTCCCCCACCCCCCTCGGTCTTCTCCCCGTTCCCTAGCGTCAAGCGGCCGCGACGCTCGCCGGCGGCCAGGAACCTAGGCCTGTACGGCCCCACCCCCAGGACCCCCGCCGTGCGCTTTCCCCAGCTCAGCCGGGGCCTCGGCCAGAGCATCGGTGCGGCCGCCACCACCAGGAGGCAGTAGTCTTCCCTCCCCCCCACTGCTAGACTCCCCGCCCCCAACTTCTTCTTCTGTCCTGCGAGCAGGTAGAGTCGTGGTAAAACTGATTGTGTGTGTTTAGCCCACACACACGTGTTCATATGCTGTCTGAAATCCCACAGCCATTAATTTCTTACGGGCGTGTGTGTGTGTGTGTGTGTGTGTGTGTGTGGGGGGGGGGTGAATTGGACTTCACACCACGTGTGTAACGTCACGAAAATGGGACTGCCTGTTCCTGTCGTGCATCTACGAGTCTACAGGAGCACAAGGCGCACGTGTGTGCGTGTGTTAACTGTATAAGCCATTCTGGTTTGTCAGAGACCGAGGCCTGGTGAAGTAGTGAACACTGGGATTGTGATGGCTGTCCAATCACACGAGGCCTGGGCAGATTCCCTAGCCTGTCTTGTCTTGTTGAAGACATGCCCTGTTAGGTCACCAGGCCTCTGAAAGAGTACTGTATATGAACCTCTGCCCTCAACAAATGTCTCACCTCTGACAAATGTAGGTCTACTATGTATGTATCTGCAGGAAAGTGCAAGGGGGGCGGGTGAATAGAAGTTATTTACTGGGGAATTGATAAAATAGCAAACGTATTCAATGCCAAGTATGAAGAAACAAAGGAAATCATAAAAATAATTATTTTGTCTTAGTTAGCATGTGTCCACCATGCATTATGTCTGTTTGAATGAAAGGGGAATGGCCTTGAAGCCAGGCTTTTCATGGACACTTCAAACTTCTATAGCCGGCTATTTTCAATGCGTCACTCAAGACACTTGTGTAACTTAATGTCTTGGCCAACGACAATGATGTGACTGAGTTTGAATATGACCCCTGGCTCATGTGTGGGCTCCTGCAACGTGAATACAACAGTTTGTGTTGAGAGGTCAAAGAAAAATGCTGATGCTGAAACCTGCCAATGGTGTTTCCAACGCATAATGTAAATATAGATGTGCTGTATGCTGTCTAAATACAGTAGCTTTTGTTACTGCACATTTGCCAACCTAAATTCAGTTTATTGTTTCTTTCACATTACTGTTAGTCTTTATTTACAGCTTTACCATGGTTTAGTAATTTGTTGAGGGGAAACTAGAAGCTAAGACACTATCACAATGATGTATTCTGACCTGTTGTTCTACAGCTCTGAAGACACTCTTATTTATCAGTGATATAAAATGACAAACGAACGCATTTGTCAGCTGAAGCATAACTATTCAGACACTTCAACTTCCCAACTGAAAATCACTGACATGATATTGGCACATCTGCTGCAGTATAAGGTTCATCTGAATGTGGTTGAGGATGTGTGAAAGATACTGTATGTTATTGTTACTAAATGAGCCTAATATGAGTTCACACTCTTATTAAAGATGTTCATGAAAAAAGACCAGACGTGGTGTTTGTCTTCCTCTGTTGATGTTTACACAATGTTTACTTTTCATGCTACTAACAGTGAAATCGGTAGGTTTGAACAGTCTTGGTTTGTCTTTCGTTTCATTACATTTCATTAACACACTGCCATCTAGTGGTAATCATTAGGAGGACGCATGTCTTACGCAAAGAAATGCACAGACGTCTACAAAACCTGGATTTCATTGTACACAATACACTTAGAACAAAACACTACATATACACAGTATGTGATCACACATTACAGCTGTTAAACAATGTCTGAAGTTCAGTAAAATGCACGTAAACAAAAATAATACACTTAAATACATGTCAATTTCAAACCGTTTCATAGCACATATGGTAAGCATAGACTAGAATACTCTAGTACAGTTTAAAATATGCCTGACTAAGAATACAACATAAATGAGGGGAAATAATCCAAAAAACTATGCCTGTTAAATATAATACACAATTGGTCTGTTTTCACCTGTAGTCGTAGTTTAAAGAGTCTAGTTTATCTTCTTAAATGCATCCATGTCTCTCTCAGGCTTAGTGGCTGTATGTACAAATGTGGACACTGGTTATAGGATTTGTGACATTCATGATGCATGTCCCTTTAATTTTAAACGTGGAGTCAGCAATTGTAAGATAATAACACTTTGTGTGAAATTCAGTGAATGTCTGCTAGCTTCCTCTTCCGTATGCCTGCTGGAAAAAGAAGCCTGGTGTTCCCGCATAGCTCTGGCTCTGTAAATGGGAACACAAACAAAGTGGTGCAGACCGCACTTCTCAACACTATCCTAGCCTTGGCAATGTGTGTCCAACGTCGGAGGGAGGTGGAGCTTCTGTGGGAGCACCCTATGTCATCGAAGGGAGAGCGGTTTTTGTTTTGCTCGAGTTCAAATTTCTTCTGAATTCCTGACTCCACCTTTAAGTGCTTTATGTGTGTGATGGGTTGTGTACCGAGCGCTCAGGGAGCTTTTATTCGGGCCATTCCTGGATTCACAAAGGAGAAGTTTCTGAACATGGTCTGGTCCACACTGTTAATAAGGGCCCGGTCGACACATGAGAGCCTGGGCTTCTCGTTGATGAACTCCTTGTCAAAGTTGCTGCAGTCACTGTCTGATTTCTGTGTGAGCGGGCAGAGAGCGCAACGGTTGTGTTGTGAGCCTTGAACACAGTGCACACACGCTTTTGAGATTTTAAAAGTCGTTTTGCTACGCCGACTGCACTTACCACAGTTGGCCTGAAGGGCGGCTCCACCTTCCGCTGTTCCAAAGCAGCCCAGTCAGTGCTGCTGAAGAACTTGTGGTGTCTGACGTTTCCTTTAATCCCCAGCCTGTGTTCCGGTTCCCTCACAAACAGCTAGAGAACACACAGTATAATATCTCTAATGTATAATAATCATCATCAAATTATTATACAATAATAAAAAATAGTTACATTTTCATGATATTAATATTTACTTGTATGTGTTACATTTCAATATATTTAGAAAGAAATACAGAAACATTAAATACAAATTCTACACAAAACGTCTATAATATTAATTTAAAAAAAGTAATATATAATATAACTCCTGTGAAACAACTCTCACACACATATGAACACACAATCTGTCGCGTCTGACCTTGATGAGGATGTCTCGGGCGTCCTTGGGCAAGGTGCGAGGGTACGAGGGGTTGTCGGTGCGTATGGACTGGAACAGCTCCTCCTCGTCTCGACCGTGGAAGGGAGACTGGCCAATCAGCATCTCGTACAGCAGCACGCCAAACGACCACCAGTCCACCGAGCTGTTGTACTTCTGACCAAGCAGAATCTGCACACGCACGCACACGCACGCACGCACGCACACACACACATACACGCGTAAACACGCACGCACGCACACACGCAAGCACGCGCGTAAACACGCACGAACGCACGCACACAAACACATGCACACACATACACAAACAAACGCACACCGGCAGTTATAAGCAGCACGTCACAAAGTGTAATCATTTTAGAATGATGATGCAGATGATTCATCAGAACTGATTCATCAGAACTGACTCATCCGAACGTCTACGCCACGCTCTTCCCAACAAAGGTCACCTCGGGGGCGATGTAGTCGGGGGTGCCGCAGAAGGTGGATGTCCGTGCGTCTCCCTCCATGTTCTCCTTGCACATGCCAAAGTCTGCTATCTTTATGTGGCCCTCGTAGTCCAGCAACACGTTGTCCAGCTTCAGGTCCCTGTTGTGTGTGTGTGGAAAGGGAGGTGGGAGGGGGGGAGGTAAAATGGGAGGGCAGCAGGGGAGGATAAAAGAAGGAAGGAGGGAGGAAGAGATTCAAAATAAACTACCTCTGTCTGTCCATTATTGTATCTTACCTGTACACGGTGCCATACTACATGTCCACAGCGTGTTACCTGTACACGACGCCTTTGGAGTGCAGGAACTGGAGTCCACAGACGATCTCAGCTGCGTAAAACCTGCAGTGAAACAAAACAGGTGAGGTGTGTCGTATGGTAGCGGGCTAACAGGCAGGTTATTATGGTAGTGGGCTAACAGGTGTGTCGGTGTGTCGCTATGGTAGCGGGCTAACAGGTGTGTTGCTATGGTAATGGGCTAACAGGCAAGTCGCTATGGTAGCGGGCTAAAAGGCAGGTGCCATTATGGTAGCAGGCTAACAGGCAGGTCGCTATGGTAGCGGGTGTGTTGCTATGGTAATGGGCTAATAGATTAGTCATTATGGTAGCAGGCTAACAGTGCAGAGCTAGCAATATGCCAGATCTATACGTACGTGGATCTGTTGAGGTCAAACTTGTGACAGGTCTGGATGTGGAACATGAGGTCTCCTCCGTTCAGGTACTCCATCACAAAGAACAGGTTCTCCTGCAACACACACACACACACACACACAGGAGGAGTTACGTCTTCTCAGAACCCAGCGTCATGTCATGTCTTCACTAGATCAACCAGACACTAAGCATCTGGATCGACAGGGCAAGACTGATTGTACATTCTGTGATGAATGAAAACTATTTCATTCTTCAGCTGTGACAGGACGCGTATTGATTGACATGAGCGACACTCCTCGATAGATAGAGCTCCCAGAATGCCAGGCCTCCATCTCCATGTGTGTGTGCGTGCGTCGGCTACCTTGGTCTGGAAGGTGCAGTAGAGGTGCGTGAGGAAGGGGTGCTCCCAGGCCAGAGAGAGCACCCTCCTCTCCACCAGGGTGCACTCCACGTCGTCGTCCATCAGCACCACGTCCTTCTTCAGCGCCTTCACTGCGTAGAACTTGCCTGTGCTTTTCAGCTCCGCCAGAAACACCTGGTGAGGGGAACGCAAAACAACCAACCGCTCAGGTTGTCATATTATTGTCAATTTTGTCTCTCTCTGGGGGTCAATGGGTATTTGCAGTGCATTACTACTATTATATTATTTCTAAAGTACAATGCCAATGGCTATGTCAATGTGAGGGCACAACAGTATTTCTGGGGTATAATTAGCGGTCTGGGTGCTACGCTCAGCCTCCTCAGCTAAATGTATTCAGAGACATACAGCAACATGCTCTATCGATCTTTGTTTAGTATTCCAGTATCTTAGGGTCAAGTGTGGGGATCAGAACATCAAGTTGTCCTCCCCCTGCTGGTGAAAATAATATTGCATCTCAACCCCAGCCGTACCTTGCCGAAACTGCCCTTGCCGAGCATCTTGTGCAGGACGAAGTTATCGATGGTGAACCTCTGTTGGTGGTCTTTCTTGGGTACAGCGTACAGGGGTTCCTCTGGCTCATCCTCAGCCTCATCCAGTCTACAGCCCTCTGCTGGACAATTCCATGGTATACCCTGCATCTCTGTTGACAGCAGAGAGAGACCAGAAAACATACACCATATAACCTTCTCCACTGCCCTCTGCTGAACAGAAACCTTGCACTATTTTATTAATTTTAATATCTTAGTATTGTTTTCTCACTTATTCTTTAATTTAAATATTTGTATGCATATGATCTAATCTACCATGTTTTTATCTGAAACACATTTAATCTGTCATGTATGAAATGTGCTATATAATGTAAGTAAAGTGCCTTGCCTTAAATGAATAGAGGCAACTACCTTCACAAAACACAAATAAAAGGTATACACGGCTGTGTTCAGGATGGCCTAACGTTTACGTTATGTTCAACACAGCGATCGTTCGTGCTCTAATGCTGTAGGTTGTTCCAACTGTACAGATGATGGTAGATCTGTTGGTGAAGTGCACTGAACAATTTGCACTTGCTAAGAACTATGATGGCTATGTCCACAATGTTGTTGTCACAATAAATGAAATGGCGTGCATTTAAGTTTAAATCAGATGGCAATGAAGCGACATTTTGTACTTTATGTGATGACAAACACTCACAAATGTGTATAACATGTCACTTAAGAAGGTGTCGCTGAGTCTGACTTGACATGTGTAATAAATTAGCAAATGTGTTTGACACCCTGTTTAACACTTTTAAGAGGGAACATGTCGTTCGACCAGGAAACAGTAGCAAAACACTGAGTAATGCTTTCAGACTGAAAGTGCCCCAGAAGTTTCCGGTTACCTTTACGAGCAGGCGTGGCTAAGGCAGGCGTCTCCAGTCCCGAGGGAGCTCTGACCACGCCCGCCTGGCCGATGCCCACTGGCCCCTCTCGACCAATGATCTCGCTGTCTTTGGTGCTTTTGGCCTATGGAGAAAATAGTAATGGGATTGGGCTTCACAAGGCATATTCAAGGCATATTCACAAATGGTTTCCCGTTCCAGATATAACATTTTATTTGCCGATCTGACCTGCTGGTTGATCTCGATGACGGCCAACGCCTCAGCCATTAGCTTCTGGTTGACTCCACAGAGGTTAGCCACCTTCTTCTGACATTTATGGTGAACGTTCATAGCACATTCTGCACAGTAACACAATATTACTATGACACAATTATACTGAACATGTACTGATCATGTAAAGTCTCTACGGAGGAGAGGAACGGCGTGGGGCACAAGGACTGGGAGAGAGGGCCAACGACACTCCATCAAGTTTAGTTTGGGAAAACACTGGCTAGAATATTATCAATGGGCTGAGGGACAGGCAGGGCCAGACTTCTCAAACTGTTGATATTGCATGTTGTCGGTCAGGGAAAAGAAGTGGTCCAGAGCTCTGTCAATTCTATTTCTAATCTAACATTAAAGCGAATTTATTAACTTGGATACAACGTCTCCCAATTTATCCTCATCAAAGAACATGCAGGAACTGGTCTTAGGACAACCACCCACATTCCAACCACTTCTCTCCGTGAGGTCATGTGTTGACTGTCGGACATGAATCCTATTTTATCCACTTACATCCACAAGTGTTCTGTTACTTTTGATTTTGTTATTCCGCTCGTAAACTGTGTATGGCGATGCGGTAATATTGCTTTCAGGTTATTTGTTTCACACTCATGTTTCTGTTCCGCTTTTGTTTTTATATCTTTTTATACTTTTAGTTTTATTTTATACTGTATGTTTTTATTTGCACTTTTAGTTTATGATCATGATCATTGCTTTTATTGTTTTCAAGTGTAAAAGGGAGACGTGAATTTCATTGGATGGATTACAAACTGTGCACATGACAATACATCTCTTCTGAATCTCGACTCTTTCGGAGGCGTTTGCCGTGTTTCCTTTACACTCCTGCGGTGCTGTAGCTCACGTGATGTTTCTGTTCCGCTCTCGGGAGTCTTCACTCACCCTCACACTTGAGGCCCTGCCTGGCCAGCCCCCACAGTAGTGTTCCACAGTGCTCGCAGAAGGTGGGGCTCTTGAAGTTGTACACCTTGAATCTGTGGGGCATGTCGATCTTGAAGCGCTCTTTGTGGATCTGAATCACATAGAAAAACACAGAGAGATTTGATGTAACACCACCTGTCTTGATATTATAGAATTATGTAAAGCTTCAATCTCACTGAAACTAGTATGCACCTTTTAATTTAAATAATACAACTATACATTTTTTTAAATATTAATATTACAGTATTAAATAACTCATTTGAATAAAAGCATTTTTTTTAAATTATCTTGCAACCTTGCCCCACTTTGAAAACCACTGCTTATTGTTATTTATAAAAGGCTTTGCTATGTGTGATATGTGTTTCCAACCATGTCATCAATAAAAATAAGCTGTTTTTATTGTATACCAACACACACACACACACACACACACACACACACACACACACACACACAAAAACTTCTTGGAATCAGCTTTTCTTGACGCTGCTCATCTTAACAGAACAGAGAAGTACTTCCTGGAAAAGGTGTGTGGGTGGGACTTCTGCTTCCTCTGAACCACAGATTTTCATCTGCGCAGGCGTTTATGTAAACTTGTAAACTCGCGGCAAGTCGCCGAGCAGGAAATGAAACGGGCGCCAGAAGACAAAATTAGTGAAATGACATTATCACACACACTGGTACATCAGGTGACGCATTGATTAGTAAGCACCAGATACCACAGGCGACATCCACCCATACAACAGTCAAGCACCTCAAATATGGATGCACACACACATACATACCATTGGTGCGGAAATATGGATTAAAGCTTAAAGGCCCTTACATCTTAAACCCAGCACAAACCGGGGCAAAGTGGAAACGCAAGTGTCAGGGCATGTGCCCATTTGAGTGCACGTGGGTGTGTGAGACTAAATATGAGGTGTGATCTAGCGTAATGCTGACTGACCAGCAGAAAACAAAATGACGCGAGTACACGCTGCTGTTTGCACACACAAAGACGCGCAGGAGTGCACAAACACGCAGAGGATTGAAAAGTTAAAAAGTATGTGAAATATTCTTAGTCTGTAGCCTACATCAGCATATAGAAGAGGGTCTGCTCCAGCGCATTCACTAACACGCCGGCATAATAGCAATCTGCCCACAGTGCAAGCGTGTCTTTTTAAGAGAATGGGAGGTGGCACTTGGATTGGTTTTTCGTACATTACGCCCAAAACACACCCATGAATAATGAAGAGAGTAAGTACGACCATTTTCATCCATGCGCCTGGTGCAACGGCTGCTAGTCTGCTGATAAAATGGCAAAAGTGGATTTGGACACGCCTTGTGCTTTAGAACGTGTACTTAAATAGTTTAAATAGGGCCGTAAAGCAAAACATATTTCACCTTAAATCACTGTGGCAACATCTAGTGAACCAGGGAAAGCTTGTACACTTGGTATAGTTCTACCTGACTTGGTGGACGCATCGCTGTATGAGAGCTTCTGACGCCTTTTGTCTGCGAATGTCTCAGATAGACACTAGGTAATAAACCAACGCTTTGCTAGTCATTACTGTATTGCCTCAATCAGTGACTCACACAGACGGGACAATTATTAATGTAGAAAATGTTTGTCGCTTTCAAGTTACCATTGTTTCTTTGCTGTTGATTGCAGAGCCTGTGCACTTGGCAATTACTTTATCGATGCATTTCTTGTGGATGGCTGCATTGCATTCTGGGAAAAAGACAACTTGACAGAGTTAGGGTTCTGAGAAGCAGGTAATTGGACAATGTGCAAAAGATGAGATACCATGGAAAAAGTGAGACTTACGTCTGCACTGGTAACCCTGTTTGTTCAACCCCCTGCAGTGGAGAAACACACATTATTAAGGAAGCTGGTAAAACGTACATGTCATAAAATGACTAATGTGAAGCAGATGGAGACCATAGATGGGTGCAGACCTGAGAGTGTGGTGTCACACCCTCACCACAGGGGTTCTCCAAAATGTTGTATGCACACACTTTATAAAAAAAATACAAAAATGTATCTCGAAATAAACTAAATAAAAAGCTAAATAAAGTCCCTCCACCACACTCGTCCACCCCCCTCCGGCCCTCTGCCCCGGCTGTGGTCGTAAAGCGCCCCCTCACCATACGAACTCTTTGCAGACGGAGCAGAACGTTGGCTGGGGGAAGAAGGTGGCGCTGAACTCGTGACACTTGACCACATGCACTTTGGCCTGCTTGATCGCCCCGCGCCGCTGGTGGAGAGAGAACAGCCCTGGCTCTGGCTCCCGCTCTGACTCTGAGTCTCCATCGCCCTGTCCTGTTGAGTCTAGTGGACGCACGCACACACACACACGCACGCACGCACACGCACACACACACGCACGTGAAACATGAATTGTTTCCCTAGTTTTGTCATAGGTTTTGTCAATCTGTGTGTGTGTGTATGTGTGTTTGCGTGGGTGCGTGTATGTGTGTGTGCATTTGCGTGCAAGCTCATTGGTTTGTGCTGACTTACTGCCTTACTAAAACTCCACAAGCATTTTTTTCATTCTGCCACAGAATGGAATTCACCGACCCATGATACACACACACACACACACACACACACACACACACACACAGATTGACATGCATGTGTGCATGTGTCTGTTACCGAGGGAAAGTAGCGTATCTTGCTGCAATTATTCTGAATATACTGCGTGCCGTAATCGCTAGGCCATCTGTTGTGAGGTGGGGTTGCTAATTGATGAGTCTGAATGTACAGACACACAAGAAAATCCGGTGTGCTGCCTAACTGTGTTTTCCCAGGGCAGCAACAGTGTTGAGATCAGCGAAATAATAAGAGCTTGTTTTGACTTCAGCGTTTGGAGTATTTTGAGAAACTGTTATCACACCATGACACCATAACATGATAATTAACGCTCCAATGTGAAGGACGCGTCACCCATCATAAACAGATTCATTAAAACATATTAATTAAAACATATTATAACGTCTTATATATCGAAGAACGAGATACATTTTTACAATCCTTCCTCTCCTTCATCCTTTCAAGACACTCTCCTAATTTAACTTAAATCGTATTTCTGGAAATATGTTCATCTTTATGGTGCAAAGTTTGTTTGTAGATTAGATATATTAGATAACGATTGTAAATGTAACTGTTGTTAGAACATTGATAAAGGAAAGCATGTGATGTGATACACGAAATTAATGCTGCGTTCACATGGAACACGGCAGACACCAAACTGGATATCACGTTAGCGGACGAGAGCAGGATGGCAAAATCAGTTGTGGTCGGCAAAATTATACCAACGCCGGCAACGGCAAACAATATTTAAATTCTTTGCCGTCCTCCGCGACGGCATTTACATCCGGATGTTCGTACTTTTGGTGCAGCAACACTAGAATAATAGGTGCAATTCAAACATAATTTCATAAAACATTTGCTACTAAATAATGGTGTTGAGAATTTGTAAACAATGCGACATCACCATAGCAACTGTTATGCCGTCTGACTTTTATGCCGTGCCGCCCAGAAATGGTTTGCCGTGTTCCATGTGAACGCAGCATAACTGTTGTGGTGACCCCCACCCCACTCCGGCTGTGTGAACAGCGCACAGAAATTTCCTGGGAAGGTTTTGAAGGGATCATATTACATCATCACATCATATCTGAACCCGCACAGCATGGGGTAACCAGCGGGAGGTTTCCACGGACCAGCTGGTTCTCAGAAGTGTTGTGTGTGTGTGTGTGTGTGTGTGTGCGATGTACTGTAACAGCGGTAACGCGATAGCAAAGAAATAAATAAATTAATAATAATATTAAATGTACTGTACTGTATCCAGTATATTGAAAAGAGTTGACTTGCTGAAATATAGGCCACTCACCATTTTTCTCCAGATAATATTTGGCCTCCATCAGCAGTCGGCCTTGTGGTTTCAACTCCAGCTGGGATGTAGACACAGGGAGTACACATGGAAGGAACCGGAGAAAGAGAAACAAGAAAAGAGACTTCTAGTGCCGTGGTTTTTAAACTGTGGGTCACTGAGACTATTCTCACACGTACACAGCTAAATTGTAAAACGGGAGTTTTTCTAATTCGTTGGAGCAAAAAAATTACTTCCACACCAGTGCGTAAAAAAAAGAAAAGGATGTCCACACGGAAACGCAAAAATACGCTGTAAACCTGTCAAGAGCATGCCATGCACGCAGCCGGAGATATAATCCTAGCATTTAAAGCCGTTTTGGCCAATCAGAAGCCTGATTACTGGTTCTGAAATGTTGACAGTGACCTCCATATAGTCCACTAGTAAACCTCTGCCCGTCATTATAGCTGGATAGTAACTGTATGTAAACATGTACAAAAGTCCCGTTAGCAAGGTTAAAACCAACACAGCTGTGCGTCCTCCATAGCTCAAACATTGCGCATGTAAACCAAAGAGTTTAGATATTATTGCAAGATTGAGCATTAAAACGCTTTAGCGCTTTAGTGGACCAATACACCATATTACTGTATTTCATCCTGACTCCTACCATATTTCAAGGTTTTCTCATCGCCCAATTTAAGGTATAGTTAGCGATTGTAGGCACCGCCTCCCCCCCCCCACACACACACACACACACACACGTACCCAGACCTCCAGCTTGCCGTTCTCCTTCTTACAGCGCGTGGCCAGGGAGTCCAGCGGCACCGTAGCCTCTGACCGGAGCTCGGCCGTGCGGTCCTTCACCATGACGTGCATAATGCGGCCCCGGTGGATGTGGGCGTCAAACGTGGTGCTCCACGGGGGGTACATGGTGGGCTTCTTCTGCTTGTACACCGGGCCCTTCTCTGGAAACACACACACACACACACACACACACACTGTATTCTACTTCATTTGTTTTTTACAAGCACACGCGCACACACACACACACACGCGCACGCACACACACACACACACACACACACACACACACACACACACATGCTGTGACGGCCCTGCCTTGTTTCCGCAGGCCTCTGGTCCTGATTGGCTAGGTAGGCCCTAATCAGGCAAATTAAGTACACCTGGGCATATCAATTATATAGGTGTGTGCAGCACACTGTGTGTGACTCTCCTGGCACCATGCTGTTGTTAGTGTGTGTCTTAAATTGGTTAGCGTCTTAGTTTGGTTAGCATGCAACACGCACCACATATATTATGTACTTACACCTACAGACATTCACACCTCATTCTATGTTATTCTGTTTGTTAGTTAAGTGTTCGTTTAGTTTGTTTGGTTTACGGCCCTTGAGCCAGGCCGTAACAATGCACACACACAACCTAAACATGCACACGCACACACACAGTAAATGTTAAATGGTAACAGACTGCTTTTATATAGCACTTTTATCCAAAGCGCTTTACAGTATTTTGCCTCTCATTCACACATTCACACACACATTGACACACTGATGGTGATTGCTGCCATGCAAGATGCGACCAACCACCGGGAGCAGTTGGGGGTTAGGCATCTTGCTCAAGGATGCTTACAGGTAGGTCAACACCGGGGTTGTACATGCGCGGCTGGACCGGCTATGAAAGCAAAGAACAGATGACCACACCCACACAGACTTTAAGGCACATTCTCGAAAAAGTCTGTGACGGCGTAGGAATATCCCACTGTCAAAACACACGGGCTCTCCAGCAGACAGTTTGAGCCCTTCGTGGTCCACATTTCTGCAGACTTTGCATGAGGGAATTACCATGACGATCCATTGCAACCATGAAGAGAACATTAATAATTTGACAAAACCTCTTGCCCAGTCTGTAAGACAAGAGCGTGGAGCACTAGCCCATAAACAGCTCCACAGTTCCATTATTGTGTATTGGCCGTGCAAAACGTCAAAAAATAAAAGTGCCAAACACACAACTTCTTTCAGCGTTGTCATGGTAACATCGTACAATGCAAACATCGTACCCTTGCAACCTCTCGCTCACTTGTGTATGTGTGGGTTCGGGGCTCGAGGTCATAGTGGAGACAGTGACTGCGTTTACATGGAGAAATGACCAACCTGATCTGAGAGGTAGTAAATTTATAACCCGCTCCATGACCCGGTTGAAAGAAGAATTCTACCATGTTAAGGGTTAAACCCTTAAACCCGTTTACTTCCTGGTTGCGTTCTAATGCGCATGCCCAGTCTTACGTTTTGTGTGATGCCGGTAAAGTATTAAGCCCAGCCACTTTACGAAGCATGGATGTATTATTAGAACGGTAGTTCAAAGTGTGTTCAAAGTAAGTGAATGGCAGTTAGTATGGTGACTTCATCTGGAGCCGTCCATATCTCCACAAATAGCCTCACTATCCAACGTACCTACAACACGAAGCTAGCCGGTTTTAGCCCTTTGCTAGCAGGACACGTTACATTATGAGCTAGATAATTTGTGCATGTTTAAGATCTATTCTGATAAGTTTCAAAGGCGCATGTAAACACCAGACTCGATTAGGTGACATCCCATGTAAAGTGGTGACCCAAAATCATCATTTGGAAAGATTCCATTCTGAAAGACAAAAAAGTGCCCATGTAAACCCAGATTTTGAGACTGGGCCTGCATCTGGAATCCTATTGGACGGCTTCACCTTCTACCTTTAATTAACCCTTCTGACACCTAATCAGTCAACTAAAAGGCTACTTGACATTGACTGTGTTGGTCTGCATTACTGTATTAGCCTTCTTCTTGCGATCGTCAGCAGTGGCGGGTTTGTCAAAGTCTGTAAAAGCTCATCGAAGCTCATCGCTGGTGAGAAGAACCGCTTGGAGAACCTTTTTTTCTTAGAGTGTATAGAGATTGCTCATCACAGTTATGTCAACACACGCCTGCTTGTCTCTGTAGAGGTACATGAGACCAATGACTGTTATGATTAGAAGCTTCCTGGTGCTTAGAGAGAGAGAGAGAGAGAGAGAGAGAGAGAGAGAGAGTTTGAGAAAGACCTTTATCCAAGCCTTTATTGGTACAATTTCTCTTCTTACATCAAAAAGCTTAAACAATCTTAAAACTAAATATATACATATACTTACACACATATATACATATACTGTATATACATATACTTATACACATATATACGCATATACATGCACACATACACATTCATATACATACACATACAACAATAACAATTATTATTATTATTATTATTATTATTATTATTATTATTATTATTATCATTACCATTACCATTATTACACAAACATACACATATACACAAATAGACACAAACATACACATATACATACATACATACATAATTATTATTTATTTTTTCCCCCAACTTAGAGAGATATTGCTAGTACATCTTCCGTTACAATGCAGAGAGCATCTCTCAGATCCCAAATGCTTTTAAAAACATCAAGTTTCGATACAATTTTATAATATGCAAACTCCTGAGACGCACTTTCACCAGGCCCTTGGCCATCTCCTTAGGATCTAACCCCTTCATTTAGTTTGTCCTTGTCAACCATATGCTCATTTTAACCTGTCCAGTCAGGTAGTTAGTGAGGCTGACTTTGGCACGCCGGGCAGCACAATACTAAAAAAACATAAAAATAAACACACCTTCCTCCAACACCTCCCCAAAACTGCAGAACCATTTTCGCAGAGAGAGAGAGAGAGGGGAAGGGGGGAAGAGGGGAAGGGGAGTGGGGAGGAGGGGAGGGGGTGGTATAGAGAGCAAGAGAGCGAGAGAGAGAGAGAGAGAGAGGGAGAGAGAAAGAAAGAGAGAGAACCGCAGGATGTTTACATGTTTTGCTCTCCAACCCTTCTAGGTTCCTGTGCTGTTCCTGTGTGTGCACGTGCATGTGTGTGTGTGTGAGTGCGTGCGTGTGTGTGTGTGTGTTGGTGTGTGTTGGTGTGTGTGCGTGTGTGTTGGTGGTAATGTGACATTCAGAATGGGTAAAGTGCGTGTATGTGTGTGTGTGTGTGTGCATATGTGCGTGTATGTGTGTGTGTGTGTGTGTGCGTGCGTGCGTGTTGGTGGTAAAGTGACATTCAGAATGCGTAAAAAAAGTGTTTCTGCACTACAGTGCTACTACGACGCATCAGCGTCAGGCTGATGCAGTGGAGCAGCGTCTTGAAACGAGAACAAATTGGTGGAAACAATCAATAGATCAATAGATATATGTACAGTAGTTTGGCTTATGGAAGACATCCTGACGTGTTTAGTATTATATGACAACACGACGTCTGCCTGTTCACATCACAGTAAACATTCGGTGTACTAAAAGGCTGACGGTAGTTCGTAATAAGTGTACGTTACACCAACTTGTTATTTCGACTTTGTTTGGGGTCTTAGAGACCCGACCCAATACTTCTTTGGTAAAAAACAACAACATTGCTTTAAAAATTATCAATTTTTTCTTTGCTAGAAAGTATTTTTGACATCTATAAACCCTATTAAAATGTCTAAGACTGAAAATGACATGTATTTTTTAACCCCTGCCCTCCATCAAACTGGGCTTCGAATTTTCAAAAATGTCAAATAATATGTATATCGCCATAAAACCTTACTATTTAATTGAATAGAGGACTACGTTAAAATTAAACACATTATTTTGGTTGTATACGGCTAAATATAAAATATTATCATTGATCACTCACATCTACACAGTAGAACATTGAAATTATCCTTAATAAAAACATTTCTAATGTGAAAATGAGTATAAACCTATGACATTTGGAATTGGACAAATGTAAACAGCAAATGTATGTCATCTGTATGTTTGTCATCTCAAGAGTGATGGTTCTATGCTGGATATGAAATGAAGCGCTCATAAGTAGATGTGATGTCTTTGACACAGCTAAGTAACATATCAGGCGGGAGCAGGAACCATGTTGACGGTATATTCTAAGCTGAGCCTACCACCCCTTTCTGCGGGGGAGAGTTTCCTATGTGTACAGCTGACTATGCCACTTCTTCTGGATGGACAATAGGCTCTGGTTGGAACTGAGATACATTGTGGGGTCAACTTAGAAGGAATCATCACTCTTATGATAGGGGGTTACCTCATACTCAAGGTCTTCTGCATTATTCTAAATGTCAGAACATCATCATGACCTTCTATGCTTTAAAATGCTTCCTGACCAATAGAGGATCTATTTCTAGTTAACATATTCAATACTAAAGTCTATACATTTAAAATGTGCTCCCCATTTTTGATATCTGCTTCCTAGCACTCATACAATACTGTATAACATTGGGAATAGGTGTGTGTGTGTGAGTGTGTGGTAGTGTGTGTGTGTGTGTGTGTGTGTGTTGGTGGATGGGTGTGAGTGTGCGTGTGTGTTGGTGTGTTTGTGTGTGTGTGTGTGTGTGTGTGTGTGTGTGTCTGTGTGTGCGTGTGCATGTGTGTGTGTGTTGGTGTGTGCATGCGTGTCTCAGACCCTACTTGGGGTCTCAGAGACCCCAGCTAAAGATAAAATGTATGTTAAGCTGTATTGTTATTGAACTCTGGTGCCAAACAGCACTTGGACAATGTAAGCAGAAAGCCAGCATCACTTGAGGGGAATAAGACGTTTTGTAGTAACGTAAAACTAAACGCCTTCGTAACCACAGGTGACTTTGTTGTCTAGCTTGTATTCAGCTGCAAATGTCACGTTTGTTCCCCTTTCGTGAGGTTTGCCAGTCTGGGAGCGTGCCTGGGCTCTTGTGTGCAAAGAGGAATGGAAAGACACACACAAACACATGAACAGGCACCCTAACACACACACACACACACACACACACACACACACAGTACACCATGCATGTTGTGCCCTCTTCTGCAGTGGCTGTGCGTTGCGGTAAGAGGAGAGAAAAGATGGCCGAGGCCTCCTCTTTCCTCTGCATGACGCCGTGTTTTTGTTTATCCAGCACTCACCCTCCGTCTCGTTCGCCGGGCGAGAGACGCCGTGGAGTCTCCTTGCCGTGGCGACGGTTGTCAAGCGGTCAAGGAGGAGCACAGGTGTACATGCGTGTAATGTAATACGTAATGTGTGTAATACGCGTATGACGTATTACTGTACGCGTTGGTAACCCTCCCAATAGCTCTGCCGTTGTGCCGCAGAAGCACAAACATGCCGTGATTACTGCTACTGTTTCATTGAAAAACATTTAATGACATCATCGCGACCAAGAAGGGCTGTAGTTCACACCTCTTCATACCTTGGCCTTCTCTCCAAGGGCCTCAAACACACACACACACACAGAAACACCCGCACACGCGTGTGCAAACGTTTGACACGCGTGCATGCCTTTTGAGAAGACTTTAAACTACCTCCGAACTCACTACACACACTGTAAACACACACACACACACACACACACACACCCACACACACACACACACAGCCTCCAACCTGTGTCGACGGCCTCCCTCATGTAGACGGCACAGTACGGGTTCAGGACCTCTTCGTGGTACGCCAGCCCGGCGTCCATCTCAAAGTTAGAGAAGCCGATCCTCAGGAAGGGAGACATGGCCGCAGATTATCCACCAACGGCTGGCGCTCCTCTCGGGTGTCTCAAGAAACAAAAACCCGCTCTCCCAGAATCCTCCACAGGCCCTCTGCTCTCACTGCCACCTCCAGCTGCCACACACACTGTTCTCTGACCTCAGCGAGCAAGAGAGAGAGAGAGAGAGAGAGAGAGAGAGAGCGTTTGCAGCGCCTCCGCCAGTCAACGCCCCCACAAAAACCGTCCTCCTCCTCTTCCTCCTCCAGCACAGGCTCTGGAGAGCGCACGGCGCACGACAGCAGCCTCTCACATCGCAGAAGAGATGCACCGACAAGGGGAGGGAGGGGGGATGGAGAGAGAGCGAGAGAGAGAGCGAGAGAGAGAGAGAGAGCCTAGGGGGTGAGAGGAAGTGTTGGGGAGGGCCCAGAGAGCCAGCAGTTCCGCCCCTCGACACTTCAAACACCCGGCAAGATATGGGCTGTCAGTCACCCTGTGAAGGAAACAGCAGAAAGAGAGAGGGAAAAAAAGCAACAGACAAAGAGAGAGAGAGAGGGAGAGAGAGAGAGAATTTGTGACCTCAAGGGTTTACTCAAATTCAAGGAATGGAAACCATACTATTGTTTTTAGCTTTTAAAACGCCCTCACAGAGAAACTAGCATAGTACAGCTAACATAAGTTCCGTAACACTCTTGGCCAACTAACATAAACACTTTGGAGTATGTGTCCATATAGTACCTGTAAATACACACTTGCAAACACTAGCTGACACACACACACACACACACACACACACACAACATGTTACCGTAAAAAAGCAGTATCTCTACAGTCAAATTAAACACGGAATCAGCACCGCGAACCAGGCAAACTGCCACAACACCGGCCACGGGCTGGAGCAGCAGCAACTACAGTCGACAGTCAATGGCGGAGGTTTGTGGCGAGCTCATGCATTCACGGGTCGGGGCCCCACCTAAAACGTTGGTTGTTCGGTCGGTCGGTGTGACATTTGAATCCCACCAGAGGTCTACTGTGCTTTGCAGCAACCCGCCTGCCTGTTCAGATACCCTGCATACAGGGTGGGTCGTGGGACTATTAATAGAGCTGAAACCCTAAACGTGCTGATCAGGACTTGGAGGGTGGGGGGAAGACAGCAGTCAAGGAGGAACCCAAGAACAAGTGTCACTGGCCTCCCTACCCCCATCCACTAACAGACGCTCTCTACCAAGGTTCTGCATGCTCTATCTCAGAGGTCTTCCATGTTTTTTGGGCAGAAGACCCCCTTGGCTGATAGAGACAAAGAGAGGGTCCCCTTATCACATATGGTATGGTAGAGAATATTTAGTTGCCGGGCCAACAATAATGTGCAGGGTGGCCTATGGTATAGTGCCATGTAAAAAAAGTAAGCCACTAACTAAGCCATTAAAATAATGATTGACAGTTAATGTTGTATAGCACAGGTTGTATTTACGTTAATGTATATTTTCTGACATTTTAAGTTTTGGAAGTTTGGGATCAAATCATTTGGAGGACCCTCTTGCAGTGCAACTAGGAGTCCCGCACCCCCCGTTGAAGACCTCTGCTCTATCTACTTCTGTCTTCAATCGCGGTTTAAAATTAATTCCCCTCTCTTTTCCCCATCTTAGATCAGCACTTTTAAATCTGTAGAATTGTATTATATAACAATCGATGTAGGCCTACTGTATATTGTAAAATGTATAGCCAAGTTAGACCAAATGATGTGCTACTGTTGTTATCCTAACAGAATGTTGGTTGCTTCCGGCAACATGAACTGCTCAAATACTGACAGATATACTGATTAGTCGCTTTGGATAAAAGCGTCTGATAAAAGCTGTGAATGTAAAAAAAACCATAATGCCTATATGGCTCTGGACACTGCACCTGTGAAATATGTAAAAGGTACAGACCGACGCAGCTCGAAACAAACGCACCCAGTCAAAGCAATTGGAGCTAAAAGGCAACAGTCCCCTGAGCATCTGTCCTTCAAGGTCTCCCTAAAAAATATATATATCTGAGCATTTTTATTGTATTCCATTTATTTCACGCTTGTTTCGTGTTTTCATCTGAAGATAGTGTCGGAATTCTTTCCTGCTACATAATCACAGACGGTTAGATTCACACACACACATGCACGCACACGCACACAGGTCCCTATAAACAGGGGACTACCTTTTATAATGGCCACGTCGTTTACCATATACAGACTGACAAGTGTTTTCCCCCCCTGCTCAACAGACCAGCTAAACTGTAGTTACAGCTTCCTCTGTCTGTCTGAAACCACATTTCCTGCAACAGAGCTACAACCCTTACAAAGGTTTACCCAGAGGGCCCCTACAGTATACTGCAGTATAAGTTCTGCTGCAGCATTAATATGAGAGATTGAAGGAGCCTGTTGTGACATATACACGGTATATTTAACAGCTGTGAGACAGCATTAAACAGACAAATATAACTTTCACTCAACTCTGACAAGGAAATAGTTCATAGTTTCAAGATTACATGATTATATAGTAAATAAATCCTATTCTGAGAGCCGTAACAAACCATCAGTTGTTGCAGCATATTCTATGCATGAAAGGAAAAAGCACATTACAGATAATTTATTAATAAGACACTTCATACTTACGTAAATGTATAGGCATATAACACACGTTTATTCAGTAACTCTCAGCGACCAGTAGCAATAACAACGTATAAACGTATATGCAAGATAAATTAACAAGGTACATAAGATGAATTAACATCTCATATATAAAAAGGAGTATTGCATAGCAATACCTTTAACCCTTAACAGCTATGGGGGAAGGGGGGGGGGGGTGTTCTTAAGGCTGATATCAGGCTTTGAGTGGTCTATATCTCCTCTTCCTCAATGGCAAGGGAACAAACACATGTGACCTTGCTTATTTTTGTTGTGAATGATGTGCCCTTTACGTCACACGGCACACATTAGGCTGAAAATATTCCGTTTCATCCAGCACGTGTATGTGTATGTGTGTGTGTGTGTGTGTGTGCACCCGAATAGCATCAGGATGGCAAGCGGAGGAAGATTCACCTTTAATAATCAAGGGACCCCCTTCCCCCTCCCCTCCACACACAGGCACACATGCACACACACACACACACACAAAGCAAAGAGAAGGTCAGATACAATGCCCTGGGTGTCAAATGTCAGAGATCTTCTGAGGTTGACCTTTCTCAGGTTGGTGTTTCATCATTCAGCCTCATATATTGACCACTTGTGCCATAACAGGTGAGGGGTGTCTGTGTGTGTGTGTGTGCCAGGGAGAGAGAGAGAGAGAGAGAGAGAGAGAGAGAGAGAGAGAGAGAGAGAGAGAGAGAGGGGGATACAATTCTATATTAAATTTTTGTTATTACATTTGTATTATATTATTA
>JAODLL010037346.1:0-21816 GCA_026546735.1 Forbesichthys agassizii
GAGAGAGAGAGAGAGAGAGAGAGAGAGAGAGAGAGAGAGAGAGAGAGAGAGAGAGAGAGAGAGAGAGAGAGGAGTGTTATTTAATTGAGCAAGCTAGAAAAGAAAAGAGGCCAGAAAGGTGAATAATGATTGGATGTAATTGGGTGGAAAGAGCCAATGGCTGTTAGTTGGTTTACAGGGGTCACTCTCTCTGTTACAGAGGGGAGCAACTAACCAGGCAGGTAAAACAGACAATATGTCAGGCCTGTTCCCTCCACAACACAGCTGTCGCCAATATGTACACAGTGCTACATTGTGCATATGAAGGCTGTGGTTATAAGCCTGCTTCGGAGGCAACAACAATCCTGATTCTACTATTCATATTATTTATGTGGATTTATTTGTGGATGTATTTGAGTTTTTATCCTGCATTGTTTACGTGTGAAATGAAACCTCGCTCTACCGTAAAAGCCAGAAATACTGTATATGCCGCATCAAAAGTGAGGGGAGAGGCATATGAATGTGTGTGTGTGTGTGCTCGTGCGTTCGCACGTGCGTGTGTTGGGAGCGCAGATGTGTTTGTGCGCGCGCGTGTGTGTGTGTGTGTGGGGGGTTGTCCTGGAGATATTTGAGCGCTAGAACAGCATTGCATCAAGTCTTCCTCCTGTCCTGTAATTCACACGGACTGTTCATTTATCATTCATCTTTTGTCCTCCAGTCATTCAGCTATATGTCCGTTTTCTCTCCAAGGTGTGCTGTGATTTGCTGGCAATGTGATTCTGAGATATCCAATTCATCCCCCGTCTTCTCATCCACCCATGTGTTCATCAAGCAAACATCAATTCATTTCTACAATCCATATATCATTCCCTTACATTTCGTCTCCAATCTGTGTTTTCGGTGAACTACAGCCCACAGGAGGATTGATGGCGCTCCCGTGCTAATGACTTTCCTATCTCGTCGCTATTCCACGCGTCCCCCTCTTCTTTCTGTTCCGATCGCAGCATCCTTCTATCATGTTGCCACCCATCCGTCATGTTCCAGACCACATCGCCTTACCCTGCGATGGCGAGCTGAAGGGCGGGGAGTGAAGGTTATTGGAAAACAGAGGAAGGCCAAACGATAACACACCCAGAGGGCACAGCAGATGGAGGAGACACGAGGGGGCAGGAGGTGTGTGGCGGCAGCCAGGACGCTGACATCCTGTGTCTCCCACCTTCTCTGTGTAACTCTTCAGAGCCATGACAGACCACTGAATCCCCCCTCTCTAGATGTGTTCCAAAATCCAACTTCATCAATCAACATGCTGAATGTTATTCCATGAGTAAGGACTTATCTCACGCTTTAGCTTCTATTTATCCACTCACTCGCTTTCCACAGAATGTGTCTCTCTATTCAGTTAAAGTTTGCTTGTGAGAAAGAAATTCATCTCCAGTTGTGCAAAGGTTTCCTTCAACCAAACTTCAAAAAGCCATAAGATGGGTCGTCTAATGGCAGGGGCCTTAATGCTAGCATTCAAACCCTCCTCCTGCTACTGTACACCGTATGTGTCACAATAACAATGTGTTATATCCTCCCTTATGCATTCCCGAATGATTGAACAAGGCAATCCTTTGAAAATGTCACTGTAAAAATGCCAAAAAGGCAATAGTCATATGAATCAGAGTAATCAGGCGGTTGTTATCCAACCCGTGATAGGCTGACATTTTGGAGATATTGTATAAGGTTTCCAAATCAATGCAATGAGTAAGACAGAGGGAATGCTATGCCCGTGCAGTAGTCTTGCATTCTGAATGTTCTTTCTGGAACAGGCACTGTTGTCTTCCACTGACAACCTAAATACATCCAATACAATTGGAAGTTAAATCTCTACACAATATTATACTGTAAAACAATGTGAAAGTCTCAGCACAATTCTTCACCATAGAAGCAGAAGCAGCAATCCATTTGTGTGCATGGGTCAGAAAACTCTGTGTGTGTTTGTTTCATCACACACACAAGTAATAGCCCTTTCACAGAGTCTATAGAGCAAGGCCCGTCAGGCCCTGAACCCCAAATACACCTCCATCAACATCTCTAAGGTACACCTGAAAATCAATGTCTGTGTGTGAACGCTGGCTGTGCATTCTAGGTCTACATAGGTCAGTGCCTCATTACGGTTTTCAAATGGAGTGAGATGACGTCTGTTCAGCGAGTTTTGGTCTTCCAAAGATTTATCTTGTAATATAATCACTCATGGGAAGCAATTTTATATATTTCCAGGCATTTGAACAGGTTATTATTCGAAAGGTTTACATATTAGAAATGCTGTTTTGCACCATTTCCACCAATTTAGGTTAAACTTAGGCTATGATTTAATACAAGACCTTAGACATGCACAGTAGTTTATTTTGTTAAGATGACATTTTACAATAAATATAAATATAATGAATAGAATAGAATAGAATGAATGTAGAATGTAATGAATGAATGAATTCGATTTTAAATATTGGGATTTCAGTTTTCATTCTTTTCCTCTCTGGTAATCATCACCTTATCGTGGTGAAGAGGTTTGTGTGTCCCCATTACCCTGAGAGCTGTGTTGTCTGGAGCCTTGTGCTCCTGGTAGGGCTCCCAAGGCAAATTGGTCTTAGGAGAGGGGCCAGACTAAGAATGGTTCAGAAGATCCTTCATGAAAGAACATAAGAGGGGAAAAGTAACCTTGCCCGTAGGAAGTCCGGGGTCCCCGTCTGGAGCCAGGCCAAGAGGTGGGAAGGTTTGCCACGGAGTCCAGCCGGAAGCAAAGTGGCCCTTTCCTCTCCATCCTTTGGGCCCACTACTCGTGGGGGTCAGGTGTGCTGTCATATGGGTGGCAGTGAAGGTCAGGCTCCTCAACGGACCAGACCCAGGCAGCAGAGGCTAGCTCTGGGAACGTGGAATGTCACCTCGCTGTCACCATTTAGATCTGGTGGGACTTACCTCTACACATAGTATTGGTTCTGGAACCATTCTCCTGGATAGTGGATGGACTTTATTCTATTCTGGAGTTGCCCAGGGTGTGAGGCACAGGGAAACCCCACAGAAAGTATGGGACGCTGTTGATGATGGGGGATCATCATCAATTTCCTTGGGGGAGGTCGCTGAGGTAGTCAAACAACTCCACAGTGGCAAAGCCCCGGTGATTGATGTGATCTGTCCAGAAATGCTAAAAGCTTTGGATGTGGAGGGGATCTTGGATGACACGCCTCTTTAACATTGCGTGGAAGTCGGGTTTACTCCTCTAGCCCAGATAAATGAAAATTAAATGACATGAATATTACATACTACCTTGTTGATACTAACATTTAAAGATATACACATACAGTAAAAAGGTACAATAACCATTAATGGTAATAATACTTCTGTTTAGCAGCGTCTAGCAGCCAATAGGAAGATAAATGAAAATGAATCAGTGGTTTAGCAATCTCATACACTTCCCTTCTTGTCATTCCACTCCCACCCATCATTAATAATAATTTAACAGCTTTCTGAGCTACTGTCAGCAAGAACAAAGTATCTTAAAATTCTAATTTACCTTTTTTGAGGGCAAACTCCAATAATGGCCTTTGCAGATTAGACAGCATGTATGTCAGGCTTTCAGATCAGCATAATTTTTTGCAAAGGCTGCTATATGTTCATGGTTAAATCACCTCACTAATCTGGGTTGGTAACATATTTTGAACTGCCCCTGATAAATGATTAGCTGACTAAACAATGTTTTTCAGCTGATGTAATTCATGTCTTAACCTCCAAGTATGTTATGAGCCTGTTGTGACGTATCTGTTGTACTGCATAGTACTGGCCTGCTAAGCAACTATAGCAACTGTGCTAACATCTCGCTGCCTACCAAACAGCGCCCTCCCTTCCTGCTTGATCCCCAAAACGTATGAATGCCTATTTAAATATTTACCCTATTTTATCCCAGTGGAGCTTGGAGGCAGTTCTGGTGAAATGTACAATATGATATCATATTGGTCTATTTTACGGCTGTGAATAGGTGGTCATTGGATGAAGTTACCTAATTTTCCAATCGGAATGTTCCAGATTTGACCTATTTGTTGATTCATTGGTCACAAAGCCCTGGTCAGTTTCCCCTCATTGAACCCACACAACATGAACAAATAATGGCTGAGCGGGACTATTTCATCAACAGAAGGTGGTCTTAACTTCAGTAGAAACCAATCATGGGCTTGTGTTTTTCAACAATACATGTAATGTAGGGTACAGAGCCACAGTAAAAAGGTTCACTTATCATAGACATCAAATTACATCAAATGAGTAATAAACGTATAATTGTATACCTCCTCTTTCATTTAATTTGTCTTTTTAGGGCAACTGGAGGATAACGAGTTAGTCGTAACTTGCGACAAATAATTGTGTACTTTGTGTACTTTGTGTAATTGTGTAATTGTGAACAAAAAAATCTGACAAACTAGATGCACAAGAAAAGATTAATAGATTAAGAGACAGGCAGGCATGCACGCACACGCACACACACGCACACACACACACACACACACACACACACACACCATCTCCCCCCCCCCACACACACACACACACCAGAGCATGAAGGTTACTAGCTAAAAGACAAACTTTCCACTACATTAACCCGGATAAGTGGTTGTTTGACTGCCCTGTCCACTCAACAGGCATTAATTTACAGTGGGCATACAGGTTCAACAGTTTCATACAAGACAACCAACTTGCCCTCTTCTAGTCCTGTCAGACATCGATGACTTACAAAAGTTTGATAAACCAATACACAAGTACATAAAGAAACACACAAGTTGTATCGAGACTCATGGCCTAAATTGTATGAAGTACTGTACATTATTACACCTTCTTCACAGCGACCAAAATGCTACAAATGACAAGTAAACGACTTCCTGTAGCTTATAAACACGGGAAATTTTAAACATACCGCAGAATAACACTACAGTTTGCAAGGACGAATAGCAATGCCCACGTTTAACTGCCGCACTGCTCAGAAGCAGATCTAGAGCCTTGACAGACACAGGTATCACTGTAAAAATCTGCAATGAATCATTGCAACGGCTCAGTTATATCCGAGTGGCACGATCATGACTTGACTGATGATGGAGGGGATGGCAGGCTTATCTGGCTGTATGATGCTGGTACAGGCCATCAACACCCTCATCACTTAAACAACCTTCTTCATTGTAGTCTTCATCGTAGTCATGTGTTGTGCGCTGACTATTGTTCCATTCAGTTATTCAGCGGAGCCTCATCCCTATTAGTGTCTTCTCAGGGTTACTCTTTACTGCTATGGCCTTGTGTAGGCTGGCCATTTATTTATATATTTGACCTCTTAGCACCTTACACTTCAGCTCTCTCCTCCTTATACAATGGCTGACATGTCTAGATGGTCACAGCCTTGTGTACTAACGTGTTAGCGCCCGTTTTAGGCCCAATTTTTCGCACTTTGTGCCTAAATACATAGCAATTGTATGTACGAACAGCACGCACATGGCTACAACCCTATTCTGCCTGCTGAAGTTGCGCATTCCTATTCATATGCATTCATGTGAGGGTCGAGGGAAGATTGTGAGTGTCGCGCAAACAAATGTGAAGAGATGCGTCTATCACTTCAGGACGCCGCAATTTACGGATAAGGCTGGAATATAGACTACTCGCCGTTACTTTTCCAAGTTTAGAGGGCGGTGCCAGGCGCTGATTACGTGATCAGCTGCAAGTTTAGTACATCCAACGGAAGATGGCACAGCGTGTGCAATCTGGGGTCTGGCTGTGCTGGCTTTTACGCTGTGCTCACTAACATACTGTACGTACATACGTACATATATGCATGAGGCTCCGACTCGTGATAATCCTAGGATAAAAGTAATTTGGTAAGACCTCCCTCATTTGCAGTTGGTTCCTGTTTACACATTTGCCTGTGAACTTGCCTGATTGTTATAGAGGCTGTGCCAAAGAGTGTAAATCAAATCATTAGTAAAACTGAAGCCTGTCTGAACCGTGAGCCTGCACCGTGAGGTATAGCATATTCACTCTCGTGTGCGTGTGTGTGCATGCGCTCGCATGTGCTGCGTACGTGTGTAAGACCTATTCTTGCATGCTTTATTAAATCTCTCCCTCTGTATTTTTTGTCTAGTTACATGTACAGTATATCAAGAATTTGACATTGAACCGCAATTTTCTCATCTGCATATGTTAGAAGCAAGTGTGTTCTATCTATTATTTAGAGCATCATATAATATTAATCTGAGGTTTGTCTCCCAGGTGCCAATCTGCCAGTGTGTTCCCCTCCAGCAGCTCTTTACATAAATGCCTGCCAACATTTTACGGGTCATCTCAGCAAAGTTGAAATGGAGGCAGAGTATGCCAGGAGAGCGGACATAAAAATCACAGAAATGACACCGGCTATGATGGAATTGATGCCCAGTGGTGCCTTCAGTACTACAGAGGTGGGCCTCCATTGCGGCTCCATTCTATTCCACTAGGCTCTGTTCTGTTCAATCACCTACTGTACAGGAGCTGTCAGCGTTGTTTGAGGCACTGCCAGCTGGTACAGTTATCATGCCACCTCCAAGCCTAATGGCTTAATTTAATTAATGAGTTGGCACGAGAACCGAGCGAAAAACACAACAAATGAACTAGCATCCATCCCCTCTGTGTTTGCACCTGTCTCTGGTTGGAAGTTAGTCCCTTTTCAGGATCAGGAACTACAGTGGGTCAGTTGGAACATGTTAAGCTGTGCCTTAGGGAAGCAGGATTTGGAAGCTCTCAAATATTTATATTATAGGCCCTCGGAACTTGCTCAAAGAACTACAGGGAGCCTTAATATTGTGGATGGTACTAAATGGGTTTGTGTCAATGACCCATTTAGTACCACATCTTCGTCAACGTTGGCTCCCGTTATGTGTAAAAACTGTTTCCAGGCAGCCAAAGTGACAAGAAGAGAAAATCTGCCATTTTGAAGTAATTCATTTAAAAGCATGGCAGGACATACAAAGGTGGGAGTTTACATTTTATATTGCACATTTCACTATTCAAGCAAAGCAGAAAACCAGCAAAGTGCTAAAATAGGTTTCAAACGAATATCTCACATTGTGTGGAGGACTTGGACAATGACCTTCTATTGTTTAAATTTAGATCATACAGTAAGTAGTCTGAGCTTTTAGACTAATAGTGATATTTTTGTTCATGGCGTATTGGATTTTTCCCGCTGTTTATCTGGGGCATGTTTTCCCGGGAAATATTTTCTTTGAAATATACGTTTTAAAAAGTGGATTTATAGTTGATTTGTACATGAGAATACAGGGGAACAAATAATTGTCTTTTATCTAAAGAATTTACACTACCATTGAATGGGCTCTGTGTAGTTTGTAGTTCTAGTATGACAGGAGAAAGGAGAAATAGGCAGAATTTATTACTAGCCTTGACCTGTTCTGAATTGTTGATACCATAACTATACAGAGCCAATCACAGAGCTAGTAGGTTACAGTACTACTTTGTGCTACTGGACACACGAAGACTTTGATGCTTGTGCAATGGAAAAGTCCCCAGGACCGGGTGCAAAGCCTGCCTCGTGTAGCACCGGGCCTGATGTGGTGGCCACCGCTGGTAATGCAGTTTTTGTGCAATTACGCAAAACAATCCTATTTCCCATTGATGGGGAACACAAGTTTGTTTAATTCCTACAATGTGTAGACACACACACACATTTATATGGCCTTGCATTCCCTTGCGATCTGTTATGTTCTCTTCATAGTTTGCAATAACCCTGCCATGTATAGGCCCTATGCCACTGCACATACTGTACTGTATACCGACAGCAACATCTCTCCAGGCTAGAGCAGACGTCCTTGCTTTTTTTAAAGAGTTACTGGATTCCTATTCATATGCAACATGCAAATCGATTTGTGCTTAGTCTTTCAGAGCTCCCCCGCGCTGCAGTATATCAACAATACAAAGCTAAACCAAAGGTTCAGTATGAAAGACTAAGTCGCGTCCCGCTCTGACTGAACAAGTAGAGTTTAGTAAATGGAGAATTTGCCACAATTTGTTTTATTTCAATTGAATCAACTAGCATTGTGTGCATGTCCTGAGAGCCTGGCTGTACTGTGCATCTTTCTGTATGAAACCCCCCCCACCCCTCCTCACCCAACCAGTATGAAAGTTCTATCTGAACTCTATACAAGAAATATATTGATCAGCCAGGTGATTTAGCTATTCACTGTCATGTTAATCTAATACTATTCATTACAGGTCACTTCATTTGATGCCAGTGTATATTATTTTACTACTGTTTCTTTTAAAATATGCTGGTTTATAACCAGCCAACTGACGCCTTTACCTGGCAGCACATGGCAGTGTCATTGAGACCATTTAAAGAAATTAATACTCGACAATGGAGGTGCATACAGAAATGTATGTACTTTGTGTTATATGTTACTTACAATGTTTCACAAACTAATGTACAGTATGTATAATCCCTTGGTTTTCTCCAATGTATTGAACAGGAGTGAAAGAACCCCCAAAGGGATTACTGTATACAATGTATCCCAAAACTAATAGTAATAATATTAATAATATTAATAATAGTAACAGTAGTAGTAAAAACTCCTTAAAATACTGTAAGATGGGGGGAAATAATCGTGGAACCTTGGGTAGGAGCACAAAATAAGTTATCTTTGTGCATCTTCAGGGCAACAGGGAATGCTCTGCTTTATTAACATCACACAATAAGTAATATGAATGATTAAATGTTCCTGTACATGATAAATAACCAAAGCCTTGCTGTTCTTAATACATCAATCAAACACGTGTACGGTGTATTTGCGTGTGTTTATGTGTGGGTACGTACGTGTGTGCGGGTGGGATGATAAACTCACCGTTGAGTTCCTGCTGTCCGTTCACCCATCAGATTTTAAGCAGCATTAAAGGAGGCAGGGTCCCCATCAATTACTCCCCTCAACACGTCCATTATTGATGACCGTTGCCTAGCATTAGACAGTGAAGGACTAACAAGCGAACGAGCTAAGGGAAGACTGCGTGTGAGCGCATGTGCTCTTTTTAACGCCTCGTGTTGTGTGTACTGTATGTGTGCGCGAGCACCTGTGTGCGCTTCCGAGGAGACGGCGCGCGGGGTCCGCGTGTGCAGATACTTTACAGCGGACGTGTGGAAGTTCGCACGACGTAATGTGTGTGTGAGTGACACAGAGCTAAGTGAGCTTTGACAGGAGGACTTATTGAAAGACAAAAATGGCTCCACAATTGGGTCATTTCCTGGCCTCAAGACAGCAACTGTGGCACAATTCTGACATTCAGATTTGGGCAGCGACCCAATCAGATAATTTTCTGCTCTGGTACTCGACTAATTCTGTGATGCTTTCTCATTCTGGGGATGCTGTTTAACATTCACCAGTACCAGGTTCAGTTCCTAGACACACAGTGTACAGTGTAAGCTTTAGCTCTCTACAGACGGTGTGTTTAAAGCTTTAGCTTAAGGTAAAAGATATTTTGAGATTAGTCCATCACAGTGCAGGTTGTTATTTCTTCAACTACGTGGTTTACGTGGTTATGATGTTGTATTTGTTTGTGTCATATGGTTAATTCATTATTTAGTTCATCTTAAAATGCAGAGGCAACATAACCTGGTTAAAACCAGACCAGTCTGCAATTTGCTTCTCTTTATATATAATTCTGGGAACTCTTCATTGAAGAACATTTATCAGATGAAGAACCAGCAGGCCAAACAGCATACATGTGTTACTCATCCGCAGATATGCGGTGCATGTGTTCCTGCATGTAAAACCACATCTTATGTTCCATGCACAGACATCATTATTCTGGACACATCCCATGAACTCACACACTGGAAGTGTAATTATACATTCCATTCCAATAATACGGTACCTTACAAATACACTATTTGGAAGGCAAACTTCACTGAGAGAACACGTCTAGGGCCAACATAACTTATATGCAATTATATTGGGCTTTGCTTAACTTTGCTTAAGCAATAACAAATATCAAGCAGGACATTTCACTGTCTAAACAAAGAAAAATGGAGTGTTTGCAATTTTATTTCTGCAACTTTCCCACACTAGATTTTAGCCTGTGGACCAGAGCACTTATTTAGTATTTACATACTGGGACATGCATATGGATTACAAATGCCTTCCTGTAGGACCACCAACCAGAAGCTACGCTAGTAGTAAAAAAAAAAAAATTAGGTTTGCTAAGGGAAGGGGACAGACCTTCAGCTTCCCTCACCAGCGACATTGAGGTTAGTCAACCTACACGGCAGCGGTTACCGTTTCTCCACAGTCCTGACAACTGCTCTGACATGCCCGGGGAGCCACACCGTCAATACGGACTGTTATGACCCCCCGCGCATCCCCTCTCTCCCCTCAACACAGAGCTTCTCACATTCACTTCTTCCCCAGACACAAGCAGGCGGGACTTTCCGCAATCATTTGGATTTATTGTATTTATTGTGTTACAAGTAGGGGAACAACATCTCTCTTCTCTGCTTTGCCTCTCCCCGCGTCTGCTGCTCCCGTCTTGTCTGTAAAGCATGCCAGTGGCCATGTATCTCCGCGTGCGGCCGGCTGTGTCACAGGTGATTCATCACCACAGGTGGAGGTCTTATTACTGGCTGAGCCCCTGGGTGTGCCGGTCCCCGCGAATCAGCTGTACATGCCAGCCCTCATCCAAATGCTTTGATTGGTTCTGACAGGCACAGCAGCCCTTTGCCAGCTTCATGGCCCCAAGACCCCCTAAAAACACAGGTGTGGGCAGATGTGTGTGTGTGTGTGTGTGTGTGTGTGTGTGGACGCACTTTCCCGCTACATAATTCACCACCTGCTGTTGAAGGTGTGTTGCTGGCTTCTACTACCATTGGTCTACAGCAAATGGGTGGGTATTACTCCACACAATAGACCAAGTGACCATCATGCACATTGTTAAGCACTTTTGCCAGCAACATATCCGGCACAAACAAACTCTTTGGTCAGACCTGACTCTCTTGCAGACATATTTTCTGCTGAGCACAACCTTTTGGCATGTTTGCACTTCCCCTAGTCATAACTGATCTAACCACTGTGGTCGGAGCTGCTGTCACACCCGTTCTGAGTTCTCGACCCGTTTAAAGGACGCGGTGGCCCACTTGTCAAAAAGGATCAACGTATTTATGTCACATTTTCAGTCAAAGGTCACCATATTTTCAGCTTCATGTATCATTTGGCTATGGTGTTATATTATAACATTTTGTTGAGTTCAAAAAAGGATGGGAAAATGATATGAGCAAAGGCAAACTGTTCAATATCATTCTTACTTTTGCACCAATATATATCAACCATGCATTCTATTCAAACATTAGCATGGTTGGAAAAGAGGGATCCAAGGCATTTAAAAAGGCCTTTCATCTATGATCATATCTTCAGAAAAAGTTAAATCAGCCCTGTTTAAAACTTTTCATTAATAAACTGAGCTAATACGACTAAGGGATTGGATTTCTTTTTCCCCAACTGCTTTGGCTACTAACTAAAAATAGCTGCCTTTCAGCCTTTCTGGTTCAAAGTAAAAACACTGAAATGATCTTTACATTACATTAAATTAACTGAATTTAGGTAGGCAGGGCATACAGTTTATGTGAGAATCTTTAGGATTACAGAGAAAGCACACATAATCCGATATTTAATCCTACAAGTATAGTAAGAGTTTCTCCTCAATCTAGGCTACATTTGACTTTGATTTTATTAGTGTTCTGTGTGTTGAGCATTCACTAAAGTAAAGCTGTACAAGGAACTTGCCAGACCACTTACGGCCAGTCTACATCAAACGGAATTCATCTTTTTACTGGCGCACAAAAAAACCATGACTGAGCATAATAAGCTTCAGTTAAGATAGGCAAAACAGGGTCTGTGTTACGAAAGCCAGACATATTCAGTTAAGATAAGCAAAACAGGGTCTGTGTTGCTAAAGTCAGACATATTCAGTTAAGATAAGCAAAACAGGGTCTGTGTTGCTAAAGCCAGACATATTCAGTTAAGATAATTATCTAATTACATAGTAATTACTTAGTAATAATTACATTCTTATTGCTAAAATCATGGTTTCAGAAGCAATGGAGCGGCTATTTTTAAAACATTGAGCTGGGCTTTACTGTACATCTGTACTGCAGCAGACCCTTTCTTAGTCAGGAGTCAGACAATGAAAATAGACTTAAATAGAGACCCCAAATCTAGCAAAAACAAACCATGGAGTGGAAATCACTGGCTCAGGGTGAACACCAGCATGGATCCCCCAACCTAATTGGCTACTAGAAAAACATAAAGCACTGATTGGCTGCCAATGAAAACCAGCAAGTATCAAAATGTTAATGACCCCCTGGTGAAAATAGAGGATATGAATAGATGAGATAAAAAACTAAAACTTATGGCCTATTGCAGTAGCTACAGTGTCTCGCAAACTAGTGTACATTGGCCAAACATGTTAAAAAATATCCCAAATAGCCCTCTTAGCTGCCCATTTCCTGACACTTGACATCAGGTCAAATTTGTTTTTGAGCCATTTGTTTTGATGCATGTTCATTCTCAATCTATTAAAGAACAGCACATCAAAATAACTTCAGATGAATCCCGATTTAAGCAATTTCACAGGCCTGAGCTGTGATGTGTTTCACCACCTGGTGCAGCAACATGCTAATTGCAATCCAGTCTGCTTTAGCACATTGTGTGAGCTACATGTTGCTGTGTGCTGAAATGGGTGACATCACTGATTTTAGGCTTGACCCCAATATTCCATTTTAGTCTCTTTGCAACATAGGACTGGTATTACACACTGGCGAGAGAGAGAGAGAGACTGACTAATGTTATATGGACCACAAGGCACTTAGTGACAAATGCAAGGAATTAATATTTACAATGGTGGTGTCAGTCGACAGCGATTAACCTTTATACCGTAACCTTATTAGAAAGATAGATGTGAATCTCCTACAGGAGCTACAGTTTGAATGGGGAATTTACTCTTACTGTGTGTTCAGACCAAAAGCAGCAAGACAAAGTCAAAATATGCCTCTGCGGCTGCCCTGCCAACAGCACTGATTTGTGGAGGTTCTGATGTAACTGAAATAGGCAGCAAAGTTAGTTCTGAATTCTTTGTCTTGCAAACTGTATTTAAAAGAGCAGCAAATATTTGTGTTAACTAACCACAAGAAGTGTATACTTCATTTTTTTTAAACATTTCTTTATGTGCCTATACACGAACAGGGACAACATCATGTATAATGGGAGAATGTGCCAATGCAACAGCCTGTCCTCCATTTTGCTTGGGAATTCATGTTTGGTAGGAACCAAAATTCACTAGAGCAGAGCACTTCAAAAGTCCAGTGTTTCCGCTGTACCACATCATAGCTCATTGCCATAAAACGGCCTGGACTTGAACTTCTGCTGATGGCCACAGCACCCAAAATGTTCCGCTAGTTATGCCGCTGTTCACCACTGAAAGGCGCTGGCTAACACAGAAAAGTAATACCTTTTGGTGCACGGCTTTGATGCCTCTGCTCTGAAAGAACAGTTAGGATTGTACTTTTTCTAATGGATGCAGGTGTAAAAAAAAACAAAAAACTCGGAAATAAAAACATAAAGCAGTGTTGCAGCTATTTTATGGCATATAGCTACATTGTTGCTGGTTGGTGACTCTAGACTTCACAATAACAATATGGATGTCAAATCTCTATTCCTACAGTGTACCTGTTTTACATTTCATCAAAGATGATCTCCTGTGAGGACATAAATAATAGCTGGACAAAACCAGAGAAAAGCCTAGTCCTTGTTCAAGGACTGCGTGTGTGTGTTCCCTAAAAGGCTGAATAGATAAAGGAATGAAATAGCAAACGAAAGATAAGTAGAGACGTTGAAAGACAGAGACCACTGTTGCCGGGTAGCAATAATGGCTGATGAGATCCGGGAACTGTCCCTCATTCCCAGCAGGCAATCAGTTGGGGTGTGCATGGGCGCACGCACAAACATACACATGCACACATGCACACGCACAAATATAAGGATAGATACATTTAGTTCCTGGCATATAGGCTGACAAGCACCCTAAAGCCATTAGTAACATGAGGTAAAGCTACTGTACACATACAGTACACAGGTTTCAGTCTGGGGATGAGATGAAGCCTATTGCCTGCATAATTAAATGTGTAGGCCAGGTTTAGACTTTGTGACATTTACTTTCTGTGGTCTTTTCTCTATTGCTAATATATTATTGTCTCAAATTATAGATGCCGGTGTGTTCTTCGTCAAGCGTGTCTCTGATTGTGTTGACTTTGTCCCAGTTGAAGGGAACTAAGTGTCAGCAAGCATTAGCTGGTGGCTCTAATGAGCTTGTTGGTGGGTTAATTGCCTAAAGGTCACAGTCTCGTCAAGACAGTATAGTTTTTCAAAGGACACTGTACATCATGACATGTCTCCAAAGCAAACAGTCATTTGGGTGATCTCTTTCTCTGACAAATTCAAATTATAGAATGTTGTGTGTGTGCGTGAGTGTGTGTGTGTTTGTGGTGGTGGTGGTGGGGTGCACACACACGTACGTACGTACATACATACGTCTGCGTGTTTCATGAACGTGGAGGGAGTTTTTTTGATTCCATCAGTAATTCTACTAAGCGGGAAGCAAGTGCAGGCTGAATCACAAATGAGGCAGTGCTATATGTATCTATTATCTCCAACTGTTTTGTTATGCATCTCTCATTAGTGCCACCCCCTGACATGGTGCTAATAACAGAACAAGAGAAGGTGCTGGAGCATTAGATCACCTCTCATATTGTGTCCTGCATGTGTGTGTTTATATACATTTGATTTGTGTATGTCTCTGCTGTTTTCTGATGTTCATCAGTCAAATTGTATTAGCATAACATTTAAAACACTGTTATTAAAATAAACCTCCCCTAATAACACATATGAAGTTGTCACAAGCCACATGGACAAGTTATTATAATATTGGAACGGTGAATACACTAGACTGTACACAACTCAGGACAGGTGGAAGGGCACATCAGATACCTGACAATGTGTCAGTATTCTCTATGAGCATATTGATCCATCTGTAACTTGTGACACTGCTTTCCTACATGGAACCCGGATAATTATAACCTGCTTGTGTAGAAACCTGACAAGGTGCTAACAATGTGGTGACAGGCACAAGCTAAGAGGCAAAGCAGGAATATGGAATACATGCTCCTTACCTTTGATAGAGAAACACAGGCGAACACAAGAGAGATGGAGGCATTTTTGAAGAAGGGAAGATGTGGGGGAAAGAAAGAATAGTTTTAGTTGCAACACTCATCTTTACAATGTTATACAGTATTACATTTTAAATAATTAACCCAAAACAGGAACATCCAAACACACAATGTCCTAATTCTGAAGGATCTTTCTAATGCTACATTATTTTTGTATATACTGTATGTTTCAATAGATTGTATGCATCTACTGTTGGCATACATTTCTACATGCTAAAGTGTGTGTATTGAATAATGTTTCTAGAGCCTTAACCAGGCAAACCTCTAACAAGAAGGATTTTGTAGTATTGGCTCTAATTTCACCCTATATTTACCCTAAAATAATCCATTAGTAGGCTGTTGATGTATATAGAAGCTACAGTAACAGTGACAGTTGAAGGAAAACTGATAAACTGATAAACTGTAGCCTAGCTCAGTGATGTGCACAATGGCAAACAATTCCTGAATGCATGTTCAGTCTGAGAAACTATTTTTCAGCACCAGACATTTTTTAATATTCTCTCACAGACACACAGACCAATAGACCCAGACACGCACCCTTCACCTGGGAGCTGACCGGTACAAGCATAGCCTTTCTATGCTGGCCACTAATATGCTTCAATGCCACACTCGGAGGCTAAGTGTGTTGCTCCGGGGCACATTATCAGCACCGCTTATGGGAAGAAAGCGTTACTCATTCATGCTGCTTGCCTACCCGTTCTCCTGCTATGAGGTCCCCGAGCATCTCGAGCACTACATTTGAGAGCATAAACGCATTGCTCCGGGCACATTACCAGTAGCAGTCGAGAGGACAGAGCTCCGGGTTTGAAAGAGAGAAGAATGGCAATTGGAACAGGGCTAAAATGTCGCTATACTAGCCAGGTTTTTCACATATGCCAATAAACAATGGGATATTGTACAGTCAGACTGGATCATCATACTATTTATGAAAGGCCCCTTTAATTGCAAGCACACAAAAGGTTATTAATACTGTTCACAGAAGATCTGTCCGCAAGGATTAACGATGCCACATATTAGATAGCTGCTGAATATGTTCTATCGGTCGTGCCTATTGAACGCGGTCAATAGCTGGTATTTGTAACCTCTGTGTTTAGCAGTAAAAATAGGCATATTTCCCTCCAGTGGTGTCTTCATTGTAAACACACATTCTCTTAATAATTGTCAATCGACAAAGGAAGCAGCCGTGAAATTAAATTGCTAACGCTGCCAGGTGGTGGAGAGAAGCGCACCACAAATGGAAACTATAATGCAATTTGAATGTCGGTGCTACATTTGCCCTGCCACAAACACACGTACAGTAGGCTAATGCCAAATTTGTTCCTAGCACAGTAAGTGTTTGGCACCAAGTACTTTGACTAGCCCCCCACCCTTTCCCCAGTAAATCTTGGGATTTTATATGGATTATGGATTGATTATGGATCGATATGGGTAATAATAGACAAAAGGAAATATATCTCATGTACATGCAAACAAACCCAACCAACAAAAGCTTTGAATGTAGTGTCACGAGCTAGTCATTGTTGGTGAACATTTACAAGTATGTGAAGGTGAATGCAGAAATAATGTGTGTAAAATCTTCATGTTCCTGTCTGCCACTGATACACCATTTAGGATTAAGACCGGATGAGCCCAATCTGTGTGTACCATCATGCCACCACGTTTAAACGTCCACCATCATCGCTTTCTGTCTGCAGAAACCAAAATGTGGGTGAGTGATAATGTTCTTCAACTACACCAGAGGACATATTTGACACCACTAGAAAACTTCTGATGATGGAGGAAATTGACCTAAACAGTGATGGCCACATCCCATATCATCCCTGCCTCTCAGGTGAAAAATAGCAGTCATCCTCAATGTTACACGCTCCTTGAAGGCCCACAATAAAACCAAAACTGTCAATCCTTTGTGGGTGTTGGTAAAACTAGTATGTATTTGTTGTCATTTTATACCACAGATGAGCATCTGTGGCACACCATGACATACAGCAAGAAGCACTTTAAGAGAGAATAACATTGCAGACATGTTGTGTATTACATGTAGGGAAGACCTGGTATGGTTGTCACATGTTCTATTCCTGTGCATATTTCTCAGCATTGGCGCATCATAGAACACCATAATTTAAAAGCATTGGATCTTGTGAAAAAAATGTATTTTGTTTATTGTATATTTGTATATAATATTTTCTTTATTAGCAGTTAAGGGCGCTTTGACACATTGTGACAACCAACCCCATTGCAGGGTTGGTTGTCACAACATGTGAGATTGGATGTCTATGTATCTTTGAATGGGTTTATTGCCATTAAATACATTTTTCTAAAATATTTATAGAGTCATCTCTGGGGGATAGGTCATCTATGTTGTGAACATTCACTGATAACTCAACAATTCTGCAACAAGTAGGCTACTTCACACAATAACTTACAATTGTATTTGAATAATGTACATACATTTAGACATTTAGTGCCTTTAAGTAAAAACCTTGAACCTGAGAACTTGACGTAAACTTGATTATAAATCAATCACTGGCAGAGGAGCAGGAATCGGTGTTGGCAGATGTATGTTGGGAGCCCTTGTGTGCATTCTTTGTGGGCCCATTGTTTACATACACTCAACAAGACACTGAACCCACATCTCTCTGGATCTGCTGTTTGCATAAGGCTCCATGCATACTAAGCAGAAAGTCCTCATCCTCAGACGACTGAGACGGCTGCTGCCTCCTTTTTGCCTCTCTCATTTTCTCACTAGACTTCTTACATTTAGATGGAAACCCTTGTTTGTTTTTGCACAGACTTCTCCTCCTCCAACATAGCTTTCTCGGGTGTGTCCGTTAAGATCACACCTGTGTTTGCGTTTGACTTTTGTTCCACCTGTGTGCGGAAAGGACGCAACTGGCAGCACTTGGGCCAGGCAGTGGGCTGCAGGTAGGTGGAGGGGCAGCGCTTGGGCCAGGCAGTGGGCTGCAGGTAGGTGGAGGGGCAGCGCTTGGGCCAGGAAGTGGGCTGCAGGTAGGTGGAGGGGCAGCGCTTGGGCCAGACAGTGGTTGGTCAGTGACACTTGTTGGTGCAAACTCAGACTCTTAAAACCCTCCCGATTGAAAGGATGGATTCTACTGCAAGTTGGTATCTTGTGGAGATCATCTCTGGAATGTCATAACTTGTCATTGTCTTCCCAGGGTTCATCAGCATCCAGTATTCAAAGGCAGTGTTGACCCACAAACTGACCGATCCAGTGGTTGAAGACGATGTGAGCAATGTGGAGGGAATGAGAGCAAGATTGAGGCCATCGATAGACAAATGTGATCAAGGTTGTCTAGAAGCAACAAAGATGGCTTTTCCTTAGCTGTCTTGCCATGTTGTACAAAGTTCATCCAGCCTGAAGAATGTGCTCCTCTTTAACACTTGACAGAAAGTAATTGTGGGAGTTCACAATACAGCAGAAGGCCATGTCCAATGGCAGAGACTGCGCAGGCTACTGTTACTTAAGAGCCTCTTTCAGCTGACGTTATTGAACCAACCTGTTTGGAACCACGTCGTGCCACAATCTTGTTTGGTCTATGGACAGTCGTCACAACTGTCTCGTGCATGTTCCATGTCTTCTGGACCAAACCTTTTCAGAACAACGTCCAAGTTGCCAAAGAATGCTTTGACATTTACCGTATTGAATCCACAAGCTCTAGCAAGACTTGTGGGGGTCCTTATGGAAAGCTTTGGATGACTTTTCATGAAGAGGGTAAACTAGGCAACTCTAGTTCCATCTATGAAGCTGGGGCACGAATGTTTTCAGAAAAGGCAAACTGGTATGCCAGTTTTCTGACCTTATGGGGGACAGCCCATGGCAAATGTTTGCTGCTCGAGATAAATATTCTTCAAGCTGGTTTTCTTTTAATATTTTTTTGTTAGGCACATATCCAACAGAAATGTCCATCCCTTGCTCTAAGGCTTCAACACCCAGCTTCTGGTAATAGCGTGCAAGTGTGAGGTATTTATAACCACACTTTATGCCGTTCCTATTGTGGTTTGCTGCTGAATTTTTTACCAGACATACTGCCTTAAGAATGATACCTGGTGGGGTGCTGCCCCTCTGTTTTCCTCACGGTACTTCTTGGCATTGTCCTATAACAATAAGATATAGTGAGGTGTAGCAACTTTGTCATAAAACATATGTTTTAGCAACACATGCTAAATTGTGAACCTACCCCAACCAGAGTTTTTATATACATTTGTTGCTGGCTAGCTTGTTGGGTAGTAATAGAAACAAATATAAGATATCAACCTTTTACTAACTCTTCCCTTTAACTCTCAAATGTTTTTCAAATGTTTAAACAAACTGCTTGTATAAAGACATACTAATATATAAAGACAACTAAAAGAAAAGAATGTGAACTGTTTTGTTGTAAGTGGCTGAAAATTATAAAAAATGTCTCACTTCTGACTGGTGTGGATTTATGCTCTGAAACAAAGTGTGGGCTCACAAATGAAGATGTGGCAGTTTTTTTTTGGCACGAATTGTGAAACACTGCCCGCTAACGGAGGAGTTGTGAGCTATGAGACAACCAACCCGTATAACAACCATACCCTATCTCCCCTAGTTAGCTTGTTTATCCCATCTGACCCTTTGCTTTAAAGGAACTCATTTCTGTAAATATCCTTAAGGTACATCTGTCAAACTATGTGTGTCTCAGAGCAGATTCAATTTAAAGCTCACTCTTGTGGGCTATTAGATTAATTTATATGTATTCCACTCTGAACATTAAAGACTAAGTTTAACTTTCAAGCTACAGTATTGACCTAAGTTACACTACTGTGGAAAATACAGACTGAGAAGAAGGATGTGAAAGAAACAAATCCAAGATGATGGGCAAGAAGACAGCCGATAGCTTTGCTGTGGCTCTTCCTTATCCACCAACAAAGGACAGCAATGAATGAAAGAGAGAAAATAAATTAGGATATTAGCCCTGAGAGGAGTGATAAGCAGCTTCTCCCGTATCAATCCTGACAGAAACAAACCCATTTTGAGAAAAGTGTACTTGGAATGAAAAAAATTGTTTTCTGGTCTGAAAAAAAAACAAAATAATGATAATAATATTTATACAGAACTTATACATATGATAGAGCTCAAAGGATTTTTTTTACTGACCAATTTGTATTGCTGACCTTTTCTACTGATGTAATAATGTCTTGTGATCCCCATTCTGTTCCAGTCCTGTCTTACTCTGTTTACCTTGTGTTAAGGCCCATGTTGCTCTCACTCCCTGCCCTGTGTGGCCAGCCTCGTTAATTCCACCTGTGTCTGATTAATCTTGTCTGATGTGCTGCACCTGTTCCTCGTTGACGTTGTCCAATGATCTGTCTTCCTGCATATAAACCCTTGTGTGTCTTTTGTCTTTGTCGGTTATTGTGAATGTGAAGTGTTCATCTGTGTCTCGGCACCACTGTATGTTGCTTTGATTAAACCTTTTGCCCTGTCATGGCTTTGGCCTTTTTGACACTCTGAGTGCCGCAACTGACCAATTTGACTTTATTTTAAAATGGGTGACTTCTGCGTTTGTGTGAATCTCACTTGTGGTTTAAACCACATAGTTTGTTTCAAACAAACAGTAAACACTAAGGTATATTTAGGGTTTTGGTGGTGCTATGATGAGATTGTTTGTTATATATCCAAGGAATAAATATAGTACCTCGATATGATTTGATTTGAATGAAACGAAGGGTTTAAAGCACACAATGGTGTTGTGCAGAGGTATTCAACATTTTGCGGGTCAATATGGCAATAATGTGTATGGCGGCCTATTGTCGGTCCCAGACCCCCTGTTGAAGACCTCTGGTGTATTGTAAATGGGACATTGTGGTACTGCTTAGTGCAGAGGAATGGTGGGGCAACTCCATCATGGCACTCAATTCACAGAGAGAGAGAGGTAGGGAGAGAGAGAGAGAGAGAGAGAGAGAGAGAGAGAGAGAGGTAGGTAGGTAGGTAGGTAGAGAGAGAGAGAGACAGGTAGATAGATAGAGAGAGAGGTAGATAGATAGAGAGAGAGAGAGAGGGAGAGAGAGAGAGAGAGGTAGGTAGAGAGAGAGCAAACTATCCTGTATATTGTCAGATTAGAAGGATTCAGTATTGATTACCCAACTCCAGGAACACAGGTGTACATTTATGTTGAGGTCGATGCAGTGGAGAGGTGGAACAGCCCGAAATGTAACATTTAACGCAACAAGCTATCTCTCTTCAACACATGGTACAGTAGGATCCCCAACACACAGGATCCCCAATCACCTCATAAATACTGTATCATATAGAGTGTTCATTAGCATTTTCTATCAGTCATTGACAGTTACAGTACGTGATTGCAATGTACTGTATTACACTGTTTAAGCATATTCCACACATAACCAAATATTCCAGGCAGTGAATAATGAAAATGTGTCATTGTGTGTGTACACACACACACACACACACACACATACATATATATATATATATATATATATATATATATATAAATATATATATATATATATATATA
>JAODLL010037367.1:0-21800 GCA_026546735.1 Forbesichthys agassizii
ACTATATGACAGCTTGTTGTAACTCTGTAGTGATCAGCATTAGTCTGCCATAGAACACTATATGACAGCTTGTTGTATCTCTGTAGTGATCAGCATTAGTCCATCCCTGCTATAGAACACTATATGACAGCTTGTTGTAACTCTGTAGTGATCAGCATTAGTCCATCCCTGGTAGACTAGTCCACAATGACACGCATAATCTTAGTAGCAATACAGGCATTAGCAGCAGTAGGCACTGTAGTAGGTAGTATGATTAACATATCTTATTGCTAGTGTGCTAAAATATAGCCCACTATATATAGAATAGTGGCAATGGATAGTTTATTAATTATATTATACAGACTATGATGAACGTGTTTAGTATTGGTAGTTAATTATATTTTAAACAGAAACATATGTTTGGCATTGCAAAAATAATATAATGCATCTATATTTTCGGTGTATTTCATTGTTTCTGTCCAAGCGGCATGGTTGTTCTGCACTGAACAGGATGCAGGATGATACAATTCAATGGTGCCACCAGAAGGCGCTGTCTGTCAACGGAAAATCACAAATGGTTTAAGTTTTTGTTATTTGTGCAAAGAAAAATGCTATAATGGTTATTATGAATAGAAATTGAAAGATCATTCAAAATGTAATCAGTCCAGAAAGTATTGGAAATATTACAATTATTGATTATTAAATATCACATTGGTTAGAATTTCTGCTTGTGAAACTTATTTTTTATTTAACAAGATAAGATGTTTTTAAAAAAGGAATATGACCCACACATTTACGCATTTTGTTCTTCATAAAATAATATTTGTTATAAAAAATAAAATTTCAATCAAAAATGAAAAACTAACGAGTCATTACCGGATATCCGTAATAATCCAAATGTAGTCTCACATAGATTGGGAAATGTAGTTTCTTCAAACACTATTCTCGAACGTAATGTGCGAACGGCGGTCCGCGCTCAATGTGATCTCTGCACACTTTACGCAGAAAGTGTAGCCTACGTTCGGTTTCTCGGTGCGCCTCAGCAATCCCCCCTTTCTGAGTCAAGCTGTACGCGATCACAACAGGCTCTCTGGTTCTCCATGGAGGTGATATATTAGTGAAAGCGTCGGCGTTCTGAAGGTAGGCTATACCGTCCCGACATGCGACGCAGTGGGAGGTGACCGGTTGGACGGACGCCGGCAGCGGAACTCTCGCTGTCCAGTATCCAGGAAGAACTTCTGTTTACGGGCGTTTGAAAAGTTAATGCTCCCCGCTACTCGAACAAATAATCTGCTTTCTGCACAACTGTTAATTTTTTAAGGTAAGATCTAAACAGGGTGGACCACCAGACCTTCTCGTCTTCGTTACAGTTTGTTGTGTTGGGCCCGGGCCGACAAACAATCAAACAGTGTTTGTTGATTGTGTGTCCAGCTCCCGCGGTCCACGTCTATCCAATGGGATTGCTTAATTTGAATCTGACTACATTTCAATTACAGGGTTCCCAGAGGGAAATTAGCAGCAGTGTTTATATAAACCCTCTACACGTATATTCTTATACAAGAACATAGTTTTACTGGAGCAGCCAGTATGCAGGTTGATACTGGAGATATTGGTTAGTGTTTGCTTAGTGAGTTGTCAGTTGCTTCTTGAAGTGGATTCTCTCTCTCTCTCTCTCTCTCTCTCTCTCTCTCTCTCTCTCTCTCTCGATATGTTTTTCGTTCTTTCTCTCACATTCCTTCTATCTCAACAAAACAAGTATTGGCATGTTTGATAATTCCACAACAACTAGTCAACTAGTCACCTGCTACAATACTTCACTACATGTATTATATTAATAACAACCAATGTGATTTTGGAATTCTCCCACTATTAAATTATATTAAATGACACCACAACTGCTACTTGTGATCTTATGAATACCCCTCTCTCTCTCTCTCTCTCTCTCTCTCTCTCTCTCTCTCTCTACAGTAGTGTGTCTGTGTGTATGTGACAGGTGCTCTTAGAGGGAACAGCCGTTTTAACAAAGGATTACAGTTCAACAGCCCAGTATCTCCTTCACACTCTAAATGTGTGCAAGCGTGCACATGTCTTTGTCCATTCTATGCCAGTCGTTGGTAGTGTGCACAATCTGTCACAAGTGTGAGTCATTCTATTCTAGAGATACATCTTCCCTGGTAAGTCAAGTCATTTTATTTCTAAAGCACATTTAAAAACAGCAAATGCTGACCAAAGTGCTGTACACATCAATGCAATACAATTAATACAATAAAACAATAAAACCCAATACACAACAAACAAGTCAGTTTAAGCATAGTGTCCCAGAATTTACTCGAATGCCAAAGAGTACAAGTGTGTCTTTAGAAGAGACTTAAATGGTCTTAATGGTGGAAGACGCTCTAATAGAAAAAGGAAGCTCGTTCCACAGTCTCGGGGCCACAACAGAAAATGCACCATCACCCTTAGTTCTCAAACGCGACTGTGGAACAGATAATAAAAACTGGTTGGACGATCTAAGAGGCCTGGAAGTGTGATGATCTAGCTATATAAGTCAATATCGGACCGATTTCCGATCTCAGTATCATATTGGTGCCATCCTTTCACCCTACAATAACTACATACAACTTCCATAGAATAACCTCTATGGGAGTTACCTGATACTGACAGTAGAGGAAGTTTGGTTCAGATGATACTGACCGAAGTTTGATTGCCACGCCTGATATAGTTGAGTTGGGCTTATCTGAGTGTTAGACAGTGTCATGTCCAACCCTTTGATTCTGCAGAAACAGGATATTGGCACATATTGCATAATAAATTCAGATTTCCCAGAATAGGCTATTATAAACGAGAGACGGAAAAATAAGTGGTGAATCTGGCAGCTATCCTACACACCATCTACAGATTTAGTAGCAACATCTTCGAATGTACGGATCGAACTTCTGTCATGTCTTTCCCATAGGATACAAAGAAAGTAGCAGTGGTTGGTCTAATTGTTAGTATAAAACATTTCAGATTCATAATATACAGTATTTCTGTCAGATATTATGCAATTGCAATATTTTTGTATTTGGTGTTATGTTAGGGTTTGAATTGTAGTTTTAACAGTTTGGAAAAGAGTATGTAAGCATGCTAATTGGCCTGTAGGCAGGTTATATCGTTTTGTTGGTGGCTATGTCTGAGAGAAAAAAAAACATTACATTTGAAAGATGTATGAATGCAGTTTGTGCCAAAGCAATGAAAAATAATCCAGTTTAGCCCATATATTCTGCTATTGTGCTCAACGTGTTAAGAGCAGCTCCAGTAGGGAACCCCAAACTTCCCTTTCCCGAGCCACATTGGAAAGCTCTGACTGGGGGATCCCGAGGCATTCCCAGGCCAGTGTGGAGATATAATCTCACCACCTAGTCCTGGGTCTTCCCCGAGGCCTCCTCCCAGCTGGACGTGCCGGGAACACCTCCTTAGGGAGGTGCCCAGGGGGCATCCTTACCAGATGCCCGTACCACCTCATCTGGCTCCTTTCGACGGAAAGTGATCTGTGATCTAGTTCTTTCGGTCATGACCCACCCTTCATGACCATAGGTGAGGATAGGAACGAAAATTGCCAGGAAGATCGAAAGCTTTGCCTTCTGGCTCAGCTCTCTATTTGTCAGTGCGGTAAATTATTTTGATGATATTATTAAAACATTAATGTCCTCTCGAGGTTCAGTTAACTTTTGCCCAAAAACAGCCAGTACAATTTTTACTTTTACATTTCAGAGCCTGCACTTTTTTTCATTTACTTGAGTACAGATGGTGAATCAGTACTTTAACTTTTACCAGAGTCTGTACTTCTGGTAAAAGTATCTGTACTTCTACTTAAGTAATGATGTGTACTTTTGACACCTCTGGTCGTGGTCTTTTTTTTAAATTCAGACCAAACCTGTTTGAGTTGATCAGAGTTGAAGATCAGGTGTTTTTGTTTTGATCCAGTTTAAAGTTTAAATGTCAAAAAGCTTTTCCAGAATGACACTACCATTGAAATTCTGAAAGGTTTCCGCTGGAGCCATTCAAGGTAGAAATTGTTTAATATTGCGTAAATATGCAGGCTTTATGTGGCCATTATATAAATAACTCTTTGTGGTTATGTGGACAAAATGTTGTAGGCCCGTATGGGGTGTACTTGGACGTGGGAAATAGTTGAAAGTGGGCACAGAAGTGTTTGAGAACCACTTTACTAGATAATGCATATCCTGCAGACTGTAGCAGTTGAAAGACAGCCAGCAGTAGGCTCGGGGGCCAAACCCCCGTTAAGCTTCATTAAACAAAGCCTGCTCCGCGTGGAGTCACTGAGAATTTAAAGTGACACGGACAGACTTGCTGTAAAGGGACGGAGACAGAGATGTTTAAGGAATAACATGCAGCAGGGTTACAACTATGTCCTGGGTCTTGGCTTGTATGTATTTCACACCCGTGTGGGAATTAAAGGAGGAGTCAGTCGTTCTGGAGAAAGATGGTTGACATTTGAACTTAAACAAAACAAAAACACCCCTCCCTTCAATTCCATGATGCGCCCTGAAAAGCTCCGACCCCAACATTGAATAATGTATTGTGTGGTGCGGTCTGCACCACTCTGCATGTTTTTGTGCTTTTTTCAGAGCGTGGCCTTTGTGTGCACATGCACAGCATTGCTAAATCCTGAATATTCTTCTTCCTATGAGGCCTACAGCAACAACCACCAATGCAATATCCTGTTTCCGTGAATATTGTGTTGTTGCTAATAATTTAATTGGCATATGACAGTTTTCTAGGGAAATGTAGTGCTCTCTCAGATCTGCCTGCTCGTCCCTTTGATGCCCTCTGGACGTGAGATCTCCCCTCGGATCCTTGTTTTCAACCTCTGCTTGGCTCTGCTCGACCGCACACTGCGCATGCGCGCTCATGACACTCTATCGCATCCGCGGCTGCTACGGAGGGAGAATTACAATTATCAAAAAGAATAATAAACGGAACAAGAAACCATCTGGACGGAAATATAGACCGGAGTAATAGACTGTATCGTGGACAGCCCGTTTTATCTTCCTGACAGCAACTGGAACCAGCCGTGCGTGTGTGTGTTTGTGTGTGTGTGTGGGGGGTGGGATTGCGAGCTGGACCGGACCCGGTAGATCGCGGTGGAATTCGTGAGTGAGAGCCTATTTTAGGTTGACTTGCACAGTTTTGAGAACAGAACTGTTTGACCGACGTCGAACCAGAGAACCGATTACTTCTAAAGCCTCATTCAACCTGAAAGCCGTATAGAGGTTTAGATATGCCAATAGATATATGTAGCCTGTATGGTATAGCCTACGCGTAGGGCCACTCGAACGCGGATAGTGAATTGGGGGGAAACGTAGCCTATATGCGTGCAAGTCTCGACGGGGCTTACCCCATGGTCTCGACTATGGGAGATCTACATGATCCTGTAGTGTGCCTGACTGTTATTCTAGCTAACCTCCTCCGGGAATGAGAGCTACATTAGGTGCCTTCACTGTGACATATTACAGAGCTCCCCGTAAAGCACAATATCCAGGCAGGCGGCAGGCAGCAGGCAGCACGCCGGGCAGCCACAGCCGAAACCGACTCGGACGTTACCGGAGCTCATCTGACGAGAGAAACGGAGGCGCATTCTCTTCCCATAGGCTAATACAGCGGATCGGAAAATGTGATCGTCTCGCGGTTCATCTTTGGCTGAATATCGGAGCACGGACCGCATCTGATCGCTCCTGCAGGGACGAGGATAGGTAGCCTATTTGGCAATATGCCACAGGACAGTCTTGGGAAATCTTAATAGGGAACGTTTTAATTCTCTATTATTTTTATTGGTCTCTATGTTCTATTGGAGTTGAAGCGATTTTAATCTGCTCTCCGGTGCTTTAATAATCTGGGACTCTTTCCACGTTTGAATTGCAAAGTTCATGTTTGTTCTACCTATATGCTATGTTGGAGTGCTCCCTGTTTATTGACCCTGGTTATGTAAAAGTGTAATAGCTGTCCCGGTCGGATCAAGCCCTTCCTACCCGAGATGAACGGGAGGCGCCTCCAGCACCGCAGCCCGGGTGGTGGTGTTGCGGTCGTGATTCCTTCCAGTAATCCCCCGCAACAGCTGGGAAGAGGAGTGCACGTCCGCGTGTCCGCAGTGAGCAAACATCCGACACTCTCGATTTTCCCCGTGCGCGACTCGTGTTTCTCAGCAGCTGTCGACGCCGTATGATCCGGCGGTGGTTTGTCCATTTTAATCTGCGTGGATAAACTATACGATATTTTATTTGTACTTTTTAAGTCTCCATCTTAAAACGAACTCAATGTGAATGGATTGCATGAGTATATCCTCCGTCCAGGGCGGAAGGCTTTGTGCGCTGAGCGATGGTGATTGACAGCGAACCCAATTACCCCTGTAAAGACTCGCTTTCCCATCTGACCTTGTGCGGATGATGGACGAGGCGTGAGCGCGCAAGGAGGCGAGTGCGCGGCGAGTCTTGTCTGTCGGTGCGTCGCGGAAGAGGCGCAGGAGCGCCGGCGTTTGAAGGAGACTTTTTTTTCTTTCTTTTCTTTCGCTCGCTGGGCCGTGAGACCGGCCGCGTAAATAGAACACAGCGCTCGGGGCGTCCACTTTGAGTGTTTTTAACCCCTTCCCAGTGTTCCCAGTGTTGGAAGTTTCGCCATGTTCGGCATGAAGTTACCCGCTGTCGCTACAGTCACTCCCTCCACATCGGCTTGTTATTGAGAAGTCGTTGAACGGGAGGAGAAGAGTGGTTAAGTTGTCATGCCAACACGTCAGTAGGCGATTGACTGTCCGACGGTCGCCGTGGCAATGGGAAGCTCGGCCTCCTCGCTGACGGCAGAGGCCGAGTCGGAGCACGGGTTCCGCAGCGCCCCCTATCCGCAGCCGCCCGTCCCAGCGCTGGGCTGGCTCAGGACCAGCCACAGCAGCCCCGTGTGGGGTGCCACCTTCGTCACTCGGCAACAGCAGCATCATCATCATCATCATCATCAGCCTCCTCAACGGGAGCGAAGGTAAGACTCAGTGATGCTAGTGTGCTAATGGCCTATGCGTGGGACACGGTGGGCTGGGCAGGGCTTGGGTTTCCTTGCCAACATGCCGCCTTGCTTGCTGAATCTGATCTGAATCTGCACACAGATTGGCACTGGAATCAGAAATGTGTGCTTGGCTGCCACCTGTGGCTGAGCAAGGTACTGCAGTAACGATCAATCAAATTGGTCATTGGGGAATTTACCTTACACGACAGATGAATAGATAGACACACGTCCATTGAAACTTTGTAAAGGGCAGGCACTTTCGAAAAATACTTGGCAGTTGGATGAACCGAATGTCTGTTATTGTTGTTTCAAGGCGTTGTCGTCATATCACGCCTGTACATATATACGCAACAGTAAGAAAGTTCAGTTGACGTGGTCTCAGTCCCGGGGGTTTTAAGCTCAACAGTAATTCTTGTGGCAAAGTCAAACAAAGGATAATTGATCAAGCCCCGCCCTCTTGCTTGCTGAATATGTTGACACCGCAGGATTGGATGCAATAATGTGTGCTTGGCTGCCTCCTGTGGCCGGGTGAGGTACTGCAGTAATGATTCACTCTGTTACCCGATTGTTTTGCCACTGTCATGTCTGTGCGACATCCTCATGGCTCCAAACGGGACACGCGTGGGTTCAAGCACCAGAAGGTACCTTCCCTTGAGCAACCTACCTGCCACCTGGTAATCGTTGTACACACTTTCAGTCACTTTGGATAGAAGTATTTGTAACGTTGAACAGCAGTTATAGTACACCAGAGAGGATAAGCAGAACACAACTAAAATAATAATGTGTGTGTGTGTGTGTGTGTGTGTGTGTGTGTATACAAAAAATAATAAAATACATTGCTGTTTTCTGCTGCAGTAAAACTAATGCGTAGAACTAAACATTTTGGAAGTGAAATAGTTGAATTAAAAATGTAATAAAAGAATAATGGTCTCCATACTGTAACCAGAGCTATTCTGCCCAGCAAGACATTGTTTTGGCTGTGAGCGTGTGCAGAGTGTCCAGAGACGGTTGTACTATGAGGTTTGAGTGGGTTCATGTTTCTCTCTGGGTCACAGCCCGCAGCGGTGATCTGATCGAAGCCAGAGGTTTGATGTCTGCATACGGCTCACATGTAGTACAATATAGCAGGGCTGTCGCGGTGAAGGAAATGCACATGCAGTGATTTAGGTTGGCCCCAATACTGTGGTATTATCGCCATGTTTTTGTTTTGAATGGTCAAGTTTGTGGCGGTGGTGCGCTTCCCAGACTAAGATGTAAAGCGTAACGTCGGAGTGTGGTAAATACATACACTCCCAAAGCTACAACCGGCTAATACGGGGCTGGGGAAATTTGTGCTTCGATGGCGCACATGCCCTAAATCAGACGTCATCTTCAGTGGGCTAGCCTCATGGAAAAAATGTAATGTAAACATTGCGGTAACTGCGGTTGCTTGCCACGGGCTGCGGTTGGGTTAGCAACCCCGCGGTGTTGTGACAGCCCTAGTCAATAGTTGGACAAGTCACATACCAGCAGTTTCTTAAATAATAAAGTGTTTAACATGAGAGCGGAACAGGACTCTATTTTGAAACGAGAGTCGAGAGAAGAATTAGAGGGCTGTTTACGAGGAAGCGAGTGAGCCGTAGGAGGTGGATCGGCCATTGCCTTGGTCATGCTCCTGTAGGTATCTTTGAGTAAAGACTCCCGACCCCTGCCTGCTCTTCAATATCCTCATGCCTCTCATAGAAAAGCGTCTGCTCACTGTAGTTGAAATGGTACTGAAGAAGGTAGACATTGTTGGGTTTGTCCCAAAGCTGCCGCCTACACACACGATCTGGGACGACCATTTATTCGATATTCCGTCTCAGCCTGTTGGGTGTCCTTGAGTGGAACACTCAGAAGTCCATCTTCTGATCTGATTGCTTGGCTGAGAGTGTAAATCTAAAATATGTTTTGGTCTGGCGCCTGCTGGGATTAACTGACATTGCCGTTTATGGTCCATTAAAATGTCATATTCCTCTCCAGCGACGGAACATCCGAGTTCTGCTGCAGTAAATTCAAGTGAACTCTCCATACCCCCCCCCCCCTCCCCTCTCTCGCTCTCACGCGTCTTCTGTAAACACAATCATGCTAATGCAGTCACAGTTTGTCTCCTGCAGTGTACAGTACACAAACACGCCAGCGCTAACCAACTTGAATGTCCCATCTGGTCATTACAGCTGCGTTGCTACAAGTTTGTTTAGGTTCTGCTGTCCAGTCAAACCATCCATCAAACAGAATAGTCTCCTGAGGTGTTTTCATGCTTAAATGCTCTCTCCTTTCTTCAGTTTATTTATTTAGAGCTCCAATGCACCAGGAGATGTTTTCCATCTTCACTTGTCTTGTACACTTATTCTCATTATCAGTGTGCAGCTAAATCAAACACAAACGTACGCATAATGTAGCGGTGGTTTGAGCTCCAGACCAACTGTGTCGCAATCCTTTCCTCCACCGCCCTGACTCACACCGCCTGACTCATCGATTATTGGCAAGGGTGAAAGAGAAATGTATCTATATTTATGAAAGGAGCCCAGTTCTCCTTTCTTGCCCCGGCCACTGGTTTAATTACCATTATTTCCTGGACTGTAATCGGTTATCAAAAAATGTAAGAAGAAAGAAATATATATACGGACGGGACGGACGTTGCATTCGTATTCCTCTGGTAATGGTACAGTAGCCAGTGTTCAATTGTCCCAAGTGTATACAGAGCCATCTATTGGGCACAGTAGATACAATGTGTGCATTTACTGTAAGTCGCTTTTGAATAGAATTCAGAGAACAATAAAGCTTTACTTGTATTCTGTAAAATACAGTAATCGAAAAAGTGTGCCCCTCTCTCTCTCTCTCTCTCTCTCTCTCTCTCTCTCTCTCTGTCTCTGAGATATGAGAGGTGATCTATCTTTCCACTGGTGGCGGTGGAAGCCAGTGTGTTTGGCAGTGTGGCGTGGAAAGGCGTTCTGTAGCCATGGTCATACGTTTGCCAGTTGGCCAGATGACGTCCTCTGGCTCAGTGCGTTGCTCTCAGCGCTGAGTCACTTAGGCCTGAGGTCTGCCTGCTCTGCTCTTGTTAGTTATTGATTCGTTGGGTTTGGGGTTGCGGAGGTGAAGGTTTGATCTTATTTCCTCACAGTGGAGGGCATTATTTATTCAGTGTGGTTCTCCATTAAAGGCAGTCATCTTTTGGCATTCATAGAAGTCAAGCCTGTCAGAGATGATGGTGATTATGACAAGGTTGCGAGTTTGATTCCGTTAACCATTGTGTGTCCTGTCTAGTGGCAAAATATGCTGTGTTGGTGCTTCTCACTGGCATTAAAGGTGGTGTCAGCGATGCTGGAGAAGGATTGTTGATATTTGAACTCATCGAAAGCAGATTCCCGTCAGCAGTGTAGAAACTCCGCCCCACACATTGAACACACATTGCCAAGGCTGGGACAGTGTTGTGTGGTGCAATCTGCACCACTTTTTGTGTTCCCATTTACTTTGGACAGCACCGATACGATACCGAGATCGGAAATCTGTCCAATACTGACACAAATAGCTGGATCGGTATCTGTGACAGTTGTAACCGATCCATGGGGCTGATCCAATTACACTAATTTACACGCGTAGGTCTACTGTCAAGCATCAGCCATGTCTAACCTACCCAGGCCATACTATCAGCAGCAGCTTTCTAAAATGCATCTAAGTCCTAAAATAGAGATTTGCTGTCATTTACTTTGCAACTTATACTCGGTATCAGCCGATGCCCAAAGTGCCGCTATCTGTATCAGTATCGGGACTGAAAAAACAGGATCGTACCATCCCTACCATTTACACAGCCAGGGCTTTGTAGAAACACCAGATTTATTTTTCAGCCACCACACAGAACGGGCAGCTTGCAGACCGTGAAGAAATATTTGCTGAATTTGACAAAAACTTTATTGTTTTACAATCACTGACTACACCTTTAATGGCGTGATAATTGCTCTGCCACTAAGTCAGGCTTCAGCGCTAGGCTAACCACCGCCTGCCTGCTACTAGCTAGATAACAGAAGGCTCACAACAAATTAGCGTTCAGGCTAATACAAGCTAACCCCTCCCCCTCCCCGCACACACACACACACACACACACACACACAACGGCCAATGGGTCTCAGATGGCTACTAAGGCAGACCAGAGGGAGCTGGGTCTCTGTGGCTAGAGCGGGACTTTGCACAGAGGCAATCAGCTGTTTCAGATGACAGATAGAGAGACACAGAGATAGATTAAGCTTGGAGAGAGAGAGATATACTGTGAATCTATACACAGAGAGAGATATACTGTCATTAGACACAGAGTTTAAGAGATGCAGATAGAGTGACACAGATAGAGATTGACAAGAGAGAGATATACTGTGAATCTAGAGAGAGATATACTGTGAATCTAGAGAGAGATATACTGTGAATCTAGAGAGAAATATACTGTGAATCTAGAGAGAGATATACTGTGAATCTAGAGAGCGATATACTGTGAATCTAGAGAGAGACTCTCTCTCTCTAACAGTAGAGAGATGTACTGTGATTAGACACAGAGACTGAGAGCGCTACGTTTAAACACTACTGAATAATGTTTTCTACTGGCTTTGTTACTGACTGTGTGTGTGTATGTGTGTGTGCTTGCTGTAGTGTGATTGGTGCTGGAGGCTGCGGCTTGTTGCTATGGGGACACACATCACGAACCCAGCGAGAGAGTTCAGCGTGTGATTGGAAATAGTTAAAGCGATGACTGCTATCGCATGCTTTTCCATTATTACATTAGTATTTTATGTTACTATTTTACTGCATTTTGCCACTTCAGTCAGTAGTGGGTGATGACGTCTAAGATAAGTCTGAACTAAAAAAGTTATTTGTTACCTAAAAAGTAACACATATAACAAGTAACTCAAATTGCAACTGACAATCTTAACACAGGTGTTAAATGTACGTCTTATCTATGTATATCTTTCATAGCTTGATTACAAGTTCATTAGGCTTCTGTTATAGGTAGATTAAGTAATTCTGGAGAAAGCTTGTTGATATTTGAACTTGATCAATACAATAACCTCTCCCTTCAATCCATAGGCCCAGATAGAGATGAACGATATGAACATTTCACATCACGATTATAGTGACCAAAATTCTAACGGTTATCGGTCAATGTCAATGTCTTCGGGGTTCCATTCTCTGAGATTGAGGTGGCTGGTGGTTTGGAATGGGGATGGTGAGAATGGGACTCCCGATGTTTGTTTGTGATTGAAGGGTTGGGATGATGAGTATAACATGAGTGGTGGTATTACTTTATTTTCTATATATTGTATTGTTTTTACTCATTTTGAGTTGTTTTTAATGACGTAGTGTGAAGCACTTTGTGTTACATGAATTTGTATGAAAAGTGCTAAATAAATAAAGATTGATTGGTTGATCGGTATTGTTAAGATGTGCTGAATAAAAAAATGTTTTTGATATAAATAGACTAATTTATGCAAGTAACATTATAATAACCTAAACCAGCTCATTCCTTCTTCCCTCTACTGTAGCCTATGTAATTTCTTAATGATACACATTGCAATGACTGCATTGATTGTGCAGCAGGCTTAGGCTAGGGTTCTCAAACTTTTCAGCTCGCGACCCCCCAAATTAACAGTGCCAGGGACTCACAACCCCCGCTATCCCCAGAGGTGGTAGAAGAATAAACGGCCTCCATATTATTATGTGATAGTATTTTAATACAGGCTAGTAGCAGAATACATCAAGTAGTAGTAGTAGTAGACAACACTGTCGGATCGATTGAATGCGCTGGACCTGCATGGGTGACCTTCAAACTAAGCAAAATGTTCGCGAGACGGAAAATGCAGAGCGTGCCCCGCCTGCAGTGTTTTTAACAAGGCAGTCACAGTGCTCCTTCAGCAAGCTGAACATCATGTGAAAAGGACACGAACCCAGTGTGGCACGGCAGTGGTGCCAGGTCCGCAGAGTTGCAGGCATGCATCCCTCCATGTAGGGATGTCCTTCATCCTCCTAAATGCGGGCTTGTGTGTGTTGTGTGGTCAGTGTGTGTTGTGTGGTCAGTGTGTGTTGTGTGGTCCGTGTGTGTTGTGGGGTCAGTGTGTGTAGTCCGTGTGTGTTGTGTAGTCCGTGTGTGTTGTGGGGTCAGTGTGTGGGGTCCGTGTGTGTTGTGTGGTCCGTGTGTGTTGTGGGGTCAGTGTGTGTAGTCCGTGTGTGTTGTGGGGTCAGTGTGTGTTGTGTACTGCCTCATGATGGACGTCCTCTGCCCTCCCCAGAGCGTGCGTAGCCAGCGGCATGCTCTCACCGCGTGATGGATGAGGACGTTTATCGCCTCTCTGCTCCGGCCGACCAGCTCTCTGCCCGCTAATTGGATTAACACCGTCGGTCCTCGTGGGCCCGTGCTGTTTCCATCTGGGCCAGCAGCCTTTTCGCAGCGGAGTGTTTCCCCAGCCCTGGTCCTGGAGATCTGCCACCCTGCATGTTTCAAATTCAACTGGAATTTGTATTCAAATTGAATTTGTATTCAAATAAATCAGTTATCAATCTTTGCTGAGGCAAATGTTAACGCGTAACTGCACCCTACTTTTTTTTTTTTTTTTGTTTTTTTTTTTTGCAAGCATTCATAAGTGTTTTAATGCTTGTTTTTCTGGCGCAATGTTTTGTAGCGACAATAGTAGGTTACTATATATTAAACGGTTCCGTGTTTCAGTTAAACTACCTCTCTCCCTGCTTTCCTTGTTGACTGCTTCACACTGGATTATTTAGTCAGCCATTCCACCCTTTTCTGTTCTGACCTTAAAATCACAATAATATTATTTATCGCGATTATTTCTGTGACAATATATCGACAACAAAAAACAAAAACAAACAAAAAACTTATTGTGACAGGCCTAGTCATATCTGTTAAAAATCACCCCAGGACCTGGCTGGTTTTCATCGGTACACTTAGTACGCTCAAACATCATCAAATATAAATGTTAATGTGGGTTAATGTCAGCCCCTCCCCTCCCCTCACTCAGGTCTTTGACGCATTTCTCAAAGTTGTAGTGGGTGGAGTCAGGCTCAGAGCTGGGGTGCAGTTAGACTTTAAATTGACTGTATTGATATATTCTTGTCTGACCTTCCGGCCACTCAAAGCGATGTACAAGATTTCCTCACATTCACCGATTCACACACACACACCTACTCTTGTAATGGATGGGGGGGCCACAACAGGACACATCTACATACGTCTCATTTCCTATGTCCTGCTGCCCTGTTTCGCTTTCTAAATGGTGCCCGGGGATTTTTATGCCCCCCCGTCTGAAGGTTGTTAAGTGTCTTACCGGTATTGTTTTATGTCTTGGAAAAATACTGTATATCATGTTTTATTTATGATTCTGGATTCTTTTAAATCTATTTTTCGGTTTTGAAGGTGTACAACGACAGTTTGTTAATCTGAACCAGGATCCCTGCATCCATATTGTACTTGCTGGTAGCCGACTCTATCTGCTGATTGGTTGGTCCCTGTGGCTTGTCTGGTTAAACGTTTTAGAGATTCAAATGTCTGGAATGGTCTCCATTTATTTCCTCTGTTCCGCATTTCCCTTTCTGGAAATAGTTATTGCTAATTGATCCAAGTAGATTATCCAAGTGTTTTATGGGTATTTAAGGCTGAGTTATAAGGCATTCTATCTATTGGCCTGGATAGCAGTCACATTGATCCTCGATGGCAACAACTTGTCTTTAAGTGTTCCTTGTTTGAACAAGGGGGCAAACAGAGCCAGATATTCCTGTGTGTTGCATGACTGTGTCCGAACAACATTGCTATTGTTGCCAGTCATCACTGTTGCCTTGAGCCACTGAGCTCACAGGAGAGAGAGATCTGTCTGAATGAAACAAGAAGCTCTCTGTCGTCTCTGCGTGTTTGGTTGGGATCAAGAGCACGGCATGAAAATATGTTTTGTGTGGTTTTCATCTCCAAGTGAAGTTCCTCTGACGTCCTCACAATGTCAGCTGTACTCCAACATCTCCCATCCTTATAATGTCAGGGCTCAGTTTGTATTTCCTGAGGATATAACCCTAAAAAATCCCTCTCAATATTTTATATAAATGTACTCACTCGGGCTGCAATCCTATTCAGAATATATACTTTTCCAACAATACTTTGTCGATCTAGTGTGCATGAACACTTTTGATTTATATGCAGACATTGACATTCAATGTAAATCCCCAAAATCCTGTGTCACCTTTATGCGTGCGGGATGGTTCTAATGCAACACGTGATGAGAGTTTACAGCGTGCTAATAGTGGCCATGTTTTACGTGCACACACAATTCTAGTAAATGAAACCATCTGTAGCTTGGATTGTGTTGTATTCTGTATTGTTTTAAGCGATGGGAGCCTGAATGTAGGCCTGCATAGCCCTCTTACCCCAGTTTGTGCCGCACATTATTCTTACTGAGCTATTTATGTACATGGATGATGAAAATAATATTTTTCCAGCAGTGCTTAGTGCTTTCTGAAGGTAGAACGTCTGTGCACCTTCCACTGACCACTTTAAGAAAAGGTATATCTTGTTTGGGCTACTGCTTGCTGATGTGATGTTGGGGTTACCGTGGAAATCATATTGTATTCACAGTTGACATCAAGAGGGAGTAAAAAACAATAGCGTGACTTGTGAACTGCCATTTACTAAACCTCATCCTCTAAATAATTAGCAAAGTGATGACAAGTGAGCCTTGCACAATTTGCAACATGTTTCCTGAAAGAAAAACCTGACTCAACATCTCCTCCCACTGTTTTACGGGACGAAGGAGGGAGGGAGAGACTCTCCCGGGGTAAAAAAACAACATGACATAAAAAGCCGTAAAAAGACGCTTTCATCTCGGTGGTAAAGACTCCATAAATCTCTTCTCCTCTTTGATTGGTTGGCAATGTATGAAGGACAAGTTTCAAGGCAGGATGATGCTCCAGGGCTAGTAACTGCCCACGAAGCACTTCCTGAAACTGTTTTGCCTCTCCGTGAACCATGTGACCATTAAATATGTCCAACTTCCATTGGCGTAACACTCTCTGTCCATGGCTCAGCATCACTGCCCATGGGGGTGACGACAGCCTTGTGTGTGTGTGTGTGCGTGATCGCATCCATGTGTGTCAGTTTAAGTGTTGGAGCTGTTGTTCTTTCCCAAGGCAGGAAGAGCCGTGGTCCCCCTTAGGGGGGGCCGGGATCCAGGCCCGGGCTCCTCTTTGGATAGATGAGACCAGGCATCCCACGCCTCTACAACTTCAGTCATTGTTTGGGAGGGTTGGGGGGGCAAGATGCGGTGGTAAATGAAGAGAGAAGAAGTGGTAGTAGCACCTCGCATTCAGTCAGTTTTTTTGTGTATTGCTAGCTGACAGCATAGACGCATACGATGCGGTGATAGTTTGTGTTTTGTTGAGGTGAAATACAATCGAATGATATCTGACAAGGTCGCGCTGCTAGATAGCTATGTACCATCACTCCATGGATTAGACGGTGTGAACGTGATTGGGATCGCACTGTGATAGACGAACTGCTGGCCTTCACAGTGGGTATGACATGATGGCATCGTTGACTAGAACATTTTATGAAGATGAACGCGTCTCTGATGCATCTCCAGGCCATACTGGATCTAGGTCACCATCTTACATGCTGCTTATAAGATGTTTAAAAGCATTATTGGTTAATTTGGCTTTTCCAACAAGTCTGCTGTTGCTTTGACACCTGTGAATCGCTAAAGTACACATCTGTTAGACCGCCTGGCATCTGGCAGCTTGTGTTTTGCCCAGCCTCCCTCGCTCTCATGACAACCAAATAATTGCTATGCGTGTTTTCTGTTCGCCATGGCTCTCATCTGCAGCCCAGCGCTCTTCAGAAGAAGCACACTGCGGTGTTTCCATAGCTGCGTGCGTGTGTGTGTGCGTGCGCTGTCAGAGCTCGTCATGTCAATCTCGGCAACAGGGTCTGCCTTGGCCATGTCACTGTATGGATTGGCTGCATTATTAATACAGAGCAGGACCTCGGAGAACCTCATACGAAGGCAGTAGCTCATCACGAGCCGCCATCAGCCATAACCACGGATGCGGGTCAGCACATAGGCGGTAGCTGGAGGTACTGTAGCTACTGGGCGATGTCGCAGCTAATCATCACGTTTACCTGAAGTAGCTAGTCGGCGATATCTTGAAGTAGCGATATCCAACTATTAGCTAGCAGCTGATGTTTGCCTGAAGTAGCTACTGGGTGATCTTGCAGCTAATCATCCTGTTTAGCTTGAAGTAGCTTGTTGGAGATCTGTAGCTAATCATCCTGTTTAGCTGAAAGTGGCTTGTTGGCGATCTGTAGCTAATCATCCCTTTTACCTGAAGAAGCTGCTGTGCGATCTTACAGCTAATTACCTTGTTTAGCTTAAAGTAGCTAGCTAGCTAATAAAGCTCAGTTTTGCTGTATTGCACAGTGATGTCCTGTAGTGTCCTGTAGTGAACTATGGAGGGCCATTGGTCTGCGGGGGTTTAGTTTTCAGCCATTTGGCACTTAGCTTCTGAGTTGATATCAACATAACAACCAGAGAGCATGAAATCATCTGGTCTGTGGTTGTGTGAACAGAATAATTTTGTGTCACCAGTTTTTTTTTTTTCTTTCTTTCATTTATATGATTTCCAGCAAAGAATATGACATGATTGACAGCCTGTTCTATAACAGCCTAGCTTTGAAGCGGGGAGCATTAAACAAGCGTGACGGGACTTGCAGTTCTTCTCGAGGGATGCGTTCATGCTGACGACAGTTGTTTCACGCACCCGTGTATTGGGTTTTTATTTAGGCCACACCATTCACGGTCTGTGTAGTGTTTTCTACCTAACCTGAATCTTACTGACCTTACTTTAAACTTACCTGAACCATATTACCTTAACCTTACCTGAACCATATTACCTTAACCTTACCTGAACCTTATTACCTTAACCTTACCTGAACCTTATTACCTTAACCTTACCTGAACCTTATTCCCTTAACCTTACCTTAACCTATCTTCTGCGTAGGTGTGAAAACACACCAGATGCAGCTAATGTCTCTAAGGAAATTAGTGCCACAGTGTGTTATGAAATGCCTTTCTCTCTCTCTCCATCTCCCTTGTTTCTCTCCCAATTTATTTAAGCTGTACGAATCCAATACTTTAATGTGTTTTGTCAATATTGTGCAACCCTAGAAAAACTCTAGAAAGAATGCTATTGAAGGAGCCATTTAAGACTGCCATGTTATACAATAGCACATTTGTTGTGTTTACACAATTATCAATTAGGGCTGTGTATAGGGCTGTGCGATATACCGGTATATCAAAATTTTTTCAAAAGAGATCAGATTAGACAATATCGTTTATATCGATATAGTTATATTATGCATTTATTCATTACTTTTTTGATTTGTTTGTCTCTCCCTGCATGCCTGAGGAGTTGAGTCAGGAGCGAGTGACCTCCAGAGAAAGCTCACATATGTCAATTAATGTCGCTAAAAATTTAAAATGTAAAATTTCCTGTTTTTTTGTTTTTTTTTTTGTCTGAAGGATTTAGCACACTTTATAGAAAATACCGATATATATCGTGTATCGGTATTCAACCTAAATATATTGGGATATAATTTTGTGTCCATATCGCCCAGGCCTAGCTGTGTATTGGCACTTCCTCAGGGACTTAACAAGCATATTTCCTCTCTTGAGGTTAATGTATTTTGTACATCAGTACATGTCCTTTTTACAAATACAATAATAAATAAAATGTTTAATCAATACTATAATTTAGATATCAGTATCTTTAACCATAAAATCGCAATTCTATTTACACTTACTATTATCCATTCACAATACCATAAACTTAAGGTTCCAAGACAATAAATGCTGGAAAATGTTGTATACAAAGCAGGTGACTATCACATCAAAAATAACCGAATGTTTCCTTGTCTGTTTTACCTAGTGGGCCACGTATAGTATAGGTTTCACTTTAGTATTGCAGAGCTGGTTTATGCACCATGTGGTAAAATCCCTTTATTCTGGGACAGACTGACATCTGAAATACCGCTTGGCACTGACCTTCCGTTGACCCCGTCCATTGCGTTAATATTCATATGTTTTGCTCTTTTATACTCATGGATGATTTACTGCCCTTTATGGCCCCAGGAGGAGATTTGATTCTCCTCAGCACAGGCTAATCTCTCCTGCTCTATTTTGCATTAGACCCAAACACTATGCAAATATACAATGCACACAGTACTGGCAGGTCATGTTAGCACGAACGTATGTGTGTAGAATATAGCAGCATAAATTGTTATAGTTGTGATGCGATAAGCCTGCTGTTTTTTGTCTTAATCAAATGCTGGGTGTGTTTACAGAATCCTTGTAAACGCACATCCTTGTTTAAAGTAGGGATGGCACCGATACGATACTGAGATTGGAAATCGGTCCGATACTGACTCAAATAGCTGTATCGGTGACAATTGGACAGTATAACCGATCCATTTTGGTTTGCAATAGCTGACTACACCTTTAATTCACTATTTGTTCTTAAGGTTGTAAAATATTCACATTTGACTCCTTCCTGTCTTTTAGCCACTCCCACTCTCCGGGCTCCATGACGACGACGGTGAGTGGCGGCGAGTGGTCGTGCGGCCGCTGCACCTTCCTGAATGGTGCCGCCGCGCCCCGCTGCTCCATCTGCGAGGCGCCGCGGCAACGGCCTGACCTAAACCATATCCTGCGTCTGAGCCAGGCCCCGCCCCCTCACTGGACCTGCCCCTGCTGCACCTTCAGCAACCCGCACGGCTCCGCCTCCTGCTCCGCCTGCTCCAGCCCCTCCACCCTGCCGCCGCTGCCCGCTGCCGCCGCGACGACGCCCACGCCGGCCTCCGCCGCCAACGGGCCAGTCCCGTCCGCCCCCCCGGCCGTCCCATCGGCGCCCCTCGCCTTCCCCTCTGTGCTCCTGCAGCCTCTTGCCGCCCACGCCCAGAGCAACGGGCCGCCACTGCCCCTCCTGCTGCCTGTCGCTGCGGCGGTGCCCGTTTCCCCGGCGACGGCGGGGGCAGGGGGCTGGGCGTGCCCCCGCTGCACCCTGCACAACACGGCGGTGGCGCTGTCGTGCTCGGCGTGCGGCGGGCCCCGCAAGCTGTCGCTACCCAAGATCCCCCCTGAGGCGCTGGTGGTGCCCGAGGTGCGTTTCCCCCCCCCGGCCGCCACCACCCCCCCCCTCCTCATCGACCTGACGGGCGACGACGACAACGACGACGACAACATCGCCTCCGCCCCTCCCCAGCCTCCCCCGGCCACGCCCCCGACCCCCCACGGCGCCCCAGAGCCCCCCTTCGCCCCCTTTCCGTCGCTGCAGAACAACCCGGTGCCCCGCAGCCGACGGGAGGTGCCCCCGCATGGCCGGCCCTCTCCCCCGCAGCAGGCTCCCGGCAACAGCAACAACAACAACAGTCCCAGCCCCACGTCCCCCTCCGGCGCCGGGCCCCAGGCGCCCAAGCCTGTCCCCAAGCCACGAGGCCTCAAGGTAAAACCCCGGCTCTCCGCCCAGCCCCAGGAGCCGGCGTACCCGGGCAAGCGGCTCAGCGCCCTGGAGGAGGACAAGGAGGACGCCGTGGGCTCTCGCCGCCGCCCCTCCTCCTCCCCCGCCTCCCCCTTCCCCGCCGACCTCATCGACCTGGTGGGCTGCGAGGCGGTGCGCTTCACGCCCGCCAGCCCCTCCAGCCCAGACTTCAGCACGTGGGGCTGCGCCCAGTGCACGCTGCGCAACCCCACCGGCGCCGCCCACTGCTCCGCCTGCGGCTGCTCCAAGCTGCACGGCTTCCAGGAGCCTGGCTCGGCCACCGGTCCGGGCCCCGGCTCCTCAGCCCCCTCCAGCTCAGTATCTGGCTCTGCCCCCTCTGGATCTGGCTCCACCCCCTCCAGTTCTGGCAACGCCCCCTCCTCAGGCCACCGGGGCCGCAAGCAGGCGCGCGTGCACCCCTCCTCGCCCTCTCCCTCTCCCTTGGCGCCGCCGTGGCCGTGCCCGGCGTGCACACTGCTCAACGCCGGCCAGGCGGGCCACTGCGCCGCGTGCCACACGCCCCAGCAGCGGGCCAGGCGGGCGCTCGCTGGCAACGGCGGAGGCGGCAAGCCGCTGCGGAGGCGCGAGAGCGTCCACGTGGAGGCCCGTCGCCGTACCGACGAGGGAGAGGCCAAGGAGCTGTGGGAGAACATCGTGGGCTTCTGCCAGGAGGTGAGCTGGGGCAAGTTGCTAGGCAAAGTAGGGTCTGTCTGCCTGCCTGCCTGCCTGTCTGTCTGTCTGTCTGTCTGTCTCGGAGGACAAGTCTCTGCACTAAATCTACAGTAATACTTTTTTCAAAAGTAACCTTTCAGTACTTTCTTGAATGGATTATTTGTATTAGGCTACAAATATGGACGACCACGCATTTTGAAACATCATCAAATAACCATTTTACAAGGGAAGATCTGTATTGGGCAAAGGTCCATTCAAATAAACCCAACGATAGACACTTGGCTATTTTCTTTTGGGGTTGTTTGCATTAGACTACGTTAAGTACCATAATACAGATGTAGGTACATTATAGTTCAGTAATGTAGGCTGGGCATGATGAGGACATACAGATACACGGTCCACCCTCCGGTGTGTTTGAGCGTGTGTAGGTAGTAGGGGTGCACAATATATCGATTCAGTATCGTTATCGCAATATCACGTTGCGCAATATCATATCGAAAATGTTG
>JAODLL010037378.1:0-21800 GCA_026546735.1 Forbesichthys agassizii
CTCTCTCTCTCTCTCTCTCTCTCTCTCTCTCTCTCTCTCTCTCTCTCTCTCTTTCTCTCTCTCTCTCTCTCTTTCTCATTCTCTGACTCAACAGCCAGCAGGCCATATCTGTGCGGTGAATGTGGCAGACAGTACATGTGGCATCGCAGATTGTGGCCTTACTGTGTCACCCACCTACGGCTGTCTGTCAGTATGTCTGTCTGTCAACGGCACACGCACAATACCACACTACAACAGAACGCCACAAGACACAGAAACAACACAACTGCGACAACACAACACACACTCGTCACACCAAACGCTGAGGAACAATTCCCTCCTCCTTCCTGCAGCTCCTCCCTCCTCTCCTTTTATTTGAAGTTGATGTCTTTCAGTAGCTCTCCTCCTTTCTTTCTTCCTTACTTTGTATCCCATAAGAGAGAGAGAGAGAGAGAGAGAGAGAGAGAGAGAGAGAGAGAGAGAGATGCTAACAGTGGATGATAGTAAGCCTCAGGTGAATGCCAGCAGGGACAGTGAGAGAAGCCTGGGAAACAGAAGCCATCACAGATTGTGTGTAAGAGTGGGACCCAAGCTGCCATATTTCTCCTCCTCCTCCTCATTCTCCTCCTCCTCCTCCTCATTCTCCTCCTCCTCCTCCCATCTGTCCTATATGTCTCTGTAGGTGCGTTTGGTATGAGGAGGTTCCACCACGCCCTGGGAAACTCCCACAATCCCTTGCCTCGTGGAGTAACGAGGCAGCTGAAACGCTCGCTGTGTCATGGCAACACAGGCAAACTCAGAACTCGGAAAGTGCACACATGTTCTGCACGCGCACACACACACACACTCACGCTGATGGCAAGACAGCTGTGTGCGTGCGTACCACTGCAGGACTCACACACGCACACACACATTCACACACACATGCACACAGAGAGTCAAATTCAGAGCACAGACACACACTTAGGCAAAGCTGCGCTCCGTTACAGTCAGACACTCGGATGCGACAAGCGCTTTTTGGGGGCATTGTCTGGAAGCCATGGCAGACGAGAATAGGACTGACGCAGAGCACATCAGACGAGCGGAGCGGAGAGGAGGATGGAGGAGACTGAACGGAGCAGCATCGCATCAAGTCAACCAGGCGTTTCTGCACCACCCTCTGTCCAAAGGCCATCGGAAACCCAGCGGCTTCGCAGAAATTCACCCGGGGAAGAGGGGCGTGCCGGAGTCTGCGTCCGTGTGGATTGACACGGCAAGGCAAGGAATGTCGCCGTGGGAAAGGATGAAGGGCGCAGTTTTCCCTGGAATGCCTTGTTGGGATGTTTGGGAGCTCCGCCGTCTGCAGAATCCTCTGTGGAGGCAGAGGAACAGGTCCCAGCTGTGGGAGAGAGAATGGAGGGAAGAGAAGTTGGACAGAGAGAGAGAGAGAGAGAGTTGGGGTACCGTATGGGCTGGTTGAGAGTGATGAGAACATTGAAGGCTCACCGCATGTTGTTCTGCAAAGCCTCTTTTCCCAATCCCTTTCCCTAATGCTTTCTTTTCTTTAATACTTCTCTCCCTATTTTGTTTATTTTCCAGATGTGGTGACGTGCACACAAACAACACACATGCATCCATCTGTCCTTCTCCTGTGTGTGTTCCAGGCTGCATCTGGTATCTGCTCTCTCCTCCCGCTGGCAGGTCAGGTCAGCTGTGGCTGGCCCTGTGCCTGTCCCCACCAGGGAGGGAGGGTGCCCTCTGTTACTAGCATCCGCTGCAGGCGCGACCAGGACCGTGGCAGCCATGGAGCTATCAGAGCACAGCTTCCAGACAGGCTCCAGACACACTGACCTAGATTCGCTAGACAGGCAGACTGGGAGAGGGAGAGGGGAACGGGGAGGGGAGGGAGGAGGCAGGAGGGGGGTGGGGGGAGGTGGTTGCACAGAGAGGGTTGAGAACATGTTTGAGAGGCTGGAAAGCGAGCAAACAGCAGAGCGTATATACAGACAGAAAAACGTTGCAGTATTTATCACATAACGGAGAGAGAAAACAGCAGAGTGGACAGAAACAAAAGGAGAGAGAGAGAGAGAGAGAGAGAGAGAAAGAGGAAGGAGGACAGATGATAGAAATAGCCATCTAAACTAAATCCTGATTAATTCCTTGCGTTTCTAAAAACACAACTGCATCTTTCATGCTTCATAATCCGTGTGTCGAGCCCCTTCCAGCCTTGTATATCCAAGTGTTCCTCTGCCGGTGCCTGGCTGCCTCTGTCTGCACTGTTACAGCAGAGGAGGAGAGGTGATGAACTGGGCCGTATGGGCTGTCACCAATGTGACTGCATCATCTCCACCCACATCTAATGTGCTTGGCTGTGAGACCACTGTTTTGTTGCTGGCATGCCACTCAGAAGCTGCGGCAAAGCTCCAAACTATTAACAATAATGTGTTGTGTATTAGGGGTCTCAAACAAACATTACCCAGCAGACAATTATTGTCTTGATTATTTATTTTTGTTTTAAGGCTGGCATACAGCCACGATTTGCTTAGAAAACTACAAAGAGGTATGGGGCAATTTTTCTAATAACTTAATTTCTTAATTACAGTACATAATGTAAGGTAACATTTGATTTGATTTGCTGCCGATGTGTTATTCCAATACTTACTGTATTATAAAGATATGTATATATGTATATATTAATAAAGTCTGGCTTACAAATGTACAGTTCATGCGGCACAATACACATGTACAGTATAGGCCTACAGCATGGACACATATAGATACTGCAGCTACTACCGACCTCCTTATTTCAAGCACCCTTGTGGATGTACACATGTAGCTTACAGTAATGGATATTTAGAGTGTGCTTTCTCTGTACTCAGTGTGTCCTGTCTTACAGCTCCAGTGTGTGTGTGTGAGTGAGTGTGTGTGTGTGTGTGTTTGTGTGTGTGTGTTTGTGTGTGTGTGTGCACGTGCGCGTGTGCGCGTGCGCATGCCTGCTCTGATCTTTGCTCCCCAGTGAAAGCATTGACACTAACCAGGGATCAATACCTTTCGAGGGCCACAAAGATCAGCCTATGGTTTGACTGCCTCTCCTGGGAGCCTCTGGCCGCTGCCCAAGTCAGTCTCTAAAGAAACGCACCTCCATCACACTAACAGTGTCTTTATCAGGAGGTTAACATGCAGGCCTCTGGGAGAGGAATGAACGGCTAATTGATGAGCTAAATCCCATAGGGCCAGTGTGTTGTCTCCAGGCTACCGTGGATTAGGGACCGTTTAAAAGAAGCAAAAAATAGAAATAATGTTATTTTGTCTGGAAGTTAGTAAAGCTAATAAAATAAGCATAAAATATGTATCAGTTGTTCCACCCAGTCAGAGCAGCGTGTTTCTGTGGTTTGGGAGATGCTTTTTAATAGTGATGTTTTGTTTTTTGTTGGATTATAAAGAAATAGAGACTGCATTAATGTTCAATCAATGCAAATACATTTTTACAGTCATTCTCACTAAATATTGCGCATGTAGGAATGATTGACAGGCATACAGGCTATTAATTGTAGAACATACTTCATGTGAAACCTTCATTAAATGCTACACAGCAAAGCAGTCAGAAGGATACGTGCATCCTTCTGCGCCCAAGACAATGTGGGAACATGCTCTTTCATTTCACATGGCTTATCCCTTTCTGGGCGAATAGTCCTGATTTAGTGTTTGAGCAGTCACCCCAGGGCAGAAACGCCTGTCCAGACAGTGATGTGCATTACAGATTAGATGTGATGTGAGATAGATAACTCCAGATGACACCAGATGCAGGGGGAAAGGTAGCTAATGTGGCAGGCCACGGCCAGACCCATACCCCTCCATATGAACCTGGACCGCATGCTGTGTCAGTGCTACGTACCAGCACTTGCCAAGTCAAACTATTTACTCCTTTTCAGCTCCCAAAATAGCACAGTGAAGTTAGAATGAATATGTGTGTGTGCTTTTTTGTATGTCATTGTCGGTCCTCATCTACTGTATGTGTATGTAGGTGTGTGTGTGAGGTTGTGTGTTTTCCATCTGGATTATATTATGCTCACATACACATGCACGCCCGCGAGCATAGTAAATCTCACAATTTCATTTTAACTGCAGGGTGGGTTCCCCTCTCTTTGAAGTCCAGTCATTTCACTGTAGCCCTTTTGTCTTTTGGCCCATCTCGTATGAAACAGAAACTAGTAGCTGGCCTTAAACCCCCAGACCCGATCCACTCTGTGCCTCTCGACAAGGCAAACAGCTGACAGCGCTTGAGACGTGCGGTTTGGACCCGCAGATGTGTTTTAATGGAGAGTTTACAGTTTTTGTTTTGTTTTGTTTTTCTGCTCCAGGGGTCATAAGGAATCTGTTAGGATGGGGCGCACCACTGGTTTCAGCATCGTGAATGTCTGCTTAGGAACTCAAGGACTCTTTGGTCGAGGCTTCATTGGAGTTATGGGCCTGCATGTGTTATCGTGTGGCCTGTGTAGCTCCAGGCTACGTGCTATTTCTGTGCATGTAAACATTTAGGGCCAAGAATGCTCAGTCAGAGCATATGGAGAGTGAGATTCGCTCTGCCTGACCTCCTTCCCAGAAAGCCTTCGTGCTGCAGTACTGTCACCCTAAGCATGTTTGTTTCCTTCACACTTTACTGTACAAGCAGTGACAAATTATAATGCTGAAAGATATGCAAAAAAACACAGTGCTTAACCTATAGTGTACAGTATGTAAACAGAAAACACACACAGGAAATAATATGATTTAGCCAGTCAGTAAGCTACTGCTATCTACTGTCACCTGAACCCCAAAGCTAGCAGATAGCTGTTAGCTGCCCTGATTGCAGGGCCTCAGCTAGTTTGGTTTATTTGTGTATGTACACTGTATACTCTGTGTGTTTAAGCCTGTGTTTAATTAAGGTGTGTGTGTGCGTGTCCGTGCGTGCGTGTGTGTGTGCGTGTGTGTGTAAAGCTCCATGTACAGTGTGTATTTGCTAGTATTGTGCAACATGTATAGGCTACAGCAGTAGAACAGAACATGTGAATTCAGCTAGTCCAAGATAGCACAGATGGACAGGACAATGACAACAAACTGACGCAGATTGGTCTCCAGGGAGAGTGTAAACAGAAGCTTCCAGAAAGAGAAGAAAGGAGAAGAAGGTAGAAGAAAAGAGAAGAAAAGAGAACAGAACAGGGAAATGGCAATGTGTGTACTGTGTGTGTCTCCTGTACGCCCTGTCTACCTGTGTGACTGTGCATGTTCCCTTTTTTTCAAGGGACTGTACAGTATGTTGTGTGTGTGTGTGTGTGTGTGTGTGTTAGTTCCAAACTTCAGAACAGAACATTCTAGATGGTTTGTTTGTAGTGGCTCCTGCCTGAGGCTCCCTGCTGTGTATCAGCAGGGATATCTAACATGTTCCGCTCACTATGTGTGTGTGTGTGTTGGGGGCTGACTGGCTTCTATATCTCCAGTATAAGGGTAATGTGACACACTAGCGAGGCCGAAGTGCCTGAATGCAGTTTTTCAAGGTTCGGTGGTGCGAGACGGTGTCGGGTAACCGCCAGACTACCAGGAGAAGTGACCAGAAAGCTCCAATTTGTTTCACTTCATGCTAATGGAAAAGTAGCCAATTATGGTGCATTGTGTGTGTACAACGCTGCTGGCACTTCTGGTTCTGTGAGTAGAGATAGGAGCACCGTCATTGCCTGGTATTTGTCAACAGTGTGCATGTGTGTGTGCAATGGTGATTCTTCCAGTATACTATGTTCTTTAGATCTATGTAATATATAATGTGCTATACTGTACAGTATTATGTGTAATATCGTAACATTGTGTAAAGCCCTTGTGATGAAATACAGCTTTTTTCAATCGCTTTGCCACTAATTATAGTGGATAAAGTGCACATTTATCCAACATTTTTCACATGTTGACACGGTTATTTGAGGTCTCATTGCAATGTATTTGACATGCTTGGGGGAAAATAGCACATCAATTATGTGTGTTGTATTTAGCTCATTATAAACCTGCCCTCACAAATCAGTCAGCATCAGTGACTTTTGCTTTAAATCCAAATGAGCCACTACTCAACCCCGCCCCCTCGCCCACGTAGTGTTCTGAGATAAGTATGCTACGGCTTTGCTTTGCTTTTAACCGTCCTGGAGGGGTGGATTCCTCCTTCTGTGGTCCCTTCCCAATGTTTCTTCCATTTTTCCCCCATGGAGTTTTTAATGAAAGTTTTTTCTTGCCCGTGGGGGGAGCAGGTTAAGGGTGTGTGTTTTTTTTCCATGTGAAATGTAGGCTGTACAGCCCATTGAACTGGTAATGATTAAGGCCTTTATAAATAAACTGTTGAGCTGTTTGCAGCCTCTGACAGCGGTGCATCCATATCTGTTAAAAATGTTTACACCATGTTTTTTAAGGTGTTAATACTGCTCATTCACTCCACCTTGCCTTTCAGACTAAAGTGTAAGGGAGGTCGTGGTTGTTTGCTACATGAGCAGGGACAGCTAGTGTGGTGGGACAGGGACAGAGGTATTATTTCATGAATGAAGGTTAGGTTAGGTTTTACTACAGAAGATTGCGCTAACCTTTTGTGTAATTGTTGTGGCCTAAAATGTCTGATTTCACGGCAGCATTTCTGAAATGCTGTGATGCATGTCGCAATGTTCTTAGGAGTTTTTGTAATGAAATTGCATTGAAATTGCATTGTAAAGTTGCAAAACAATTAGCAATTTTTCTTTTCTTTTCAATTATAATTTGTCTATTTATTAAAGATTGAGAACATTTTTACCACACTGTTCAACGTAACACAACGTGTAACACATTGAGTGTTCAATGTATCTTTCCCAAAAAGGCATTGCAAAAAGAAAGGATTACAAAAAAATCTAAGAAAATATTTAATTCTCTTTCTCTGATGGCCAGAGTGTAAATCATTACAGTCATCTAGACGCGAAGATACAAGCGCATGAATTAGAGTCTCTGCCTCTGTCAGAGAAAAAATTGGCCAAATCTGTGTAATGTGGAAAAATGCAATATTAGTAACCTCTTTAATGTGCAAATAGAGAGAGATCACAATCAAATATCACTCCTAAATGTTTTGCTGAGTTACTCAGTTAAGTGTGGCATCCTTAAATAGGTGTATAACTTCTCTGTCTTATCTCTGTCTTATCCAGGTTCAGGTGCATTTGAATACGTTTAATTTCCAGAAGTCATGGCATTGTATGTACAAACAGCACGCGCATTGGCTAAAACGCTATCCTGCCTGATAAAACACAACGGCACAGATAACCAAATGGCAGTCTGAGGTCACATTACCATGAGCTACACAGTGTGTCCTTTCGGTTAAGTAAGAGCTAAACCATGAAAATGCCACCCGACTCACGCCAAGATAAGTTTTAAATCATTTAAGGAGCAGGTTATGGTCCATTGTATCAAAGGCTGTGCCAATAGCAATAACACAGATGAGGTATATGCTTCTATATAAGTAATAATTCATGAACAACTTTCATAAGTGCAGTTTCAGTAGAGTGGAGTGCTCTAAATCCTAGACATGAAAGGGAGAGTCGAGACCATGCTGTAAGTTTTAAGAATTTCAGGATCAAGGCTAGGTTTTTATGTTAGGGTTTAGTCACAGCTGTTTTAAAAGCTATATACGATACCAAATGAAAGTGGGAATATTCATTATATTAAGTGTAGAAGGCACCCACTCGTCTTGTACTTTTTGTCGCAGATGTCAAATTATTCTGGAATTATGTCTGAACATTCTAAATAATGCGTTGCGTTAGATGTAAATTATATGATAATCACTTTTTCGCGTCACACTTGGTGTATAAGAGCCTTTACTGTAGAGAATCCATACACAACTCTTAGTGTTGTTACCACTTTATTGTTTATTATTTGTTATTGAATGTTCTTTATTGTATGTTATCACAAATTAGCTTTCGTGCAAATTATTACAAGTCCATTGTTGTGAGTTTGCTATTGAGGTGAAAAAATATAGATGGGTAAAAGCATGCCTGGCTTACATTGTTATGATGTAATCAACACATCTAGCTATAAGTAATTATATTAATTAGTTAGACTTACAGTAGGTATGTAAATGATCAAGCATTGACAATAGTGAATTTTTATGTGTGTATATGTGTTTTATGTTTGTGGGGCCCCCATGTAAATGTATGCTTAGGGCCTCTTAAAGGCTTGGGCCTCCTCTGGAATGGAGAAAGACAGAGCAACATTCTGATGAAGAGGAATAAAAAATGCATTGAAAAGGGAACACTTTTTATCTAAGCTATGATCAGGTCTAGAGCTATTAGAAGAGTTTATTTTGCGTCTCTAAACATGTCCCTGTGTTCCTGTCGTGGCGTGCAAGTCTGTGTTAACACTGCCTTGCTGTACCAGGATGTTGCTTCAACAGCATTACATTACTGGAGCATGACCATCCCTGCTCCAGGGCCCCAACTGACTCAGTGTATGTGTGCATGTGCGTGCGCACGTGCATGTGTGTGTGGTTTCTTAAGTCTGTTTGCAAACTGCTGAGCACCAGGCAGGGAGAGGTCTCACACTGGATTAGGTTTGAGTTTGCTAAACAAGAGATAAGCAAGATGGCCCTGTGTGTGTGTGTGTGTGTGTGTGTGTGTGTGTGTGTGTGTGTGTGTGTGTGTGTCAGCAGTAATAGGGGAAAACACAGATAAGGCTTTTTGAGGCTCTGCAGTTATGGTGTTCTTGACGGTTGGAAACTGTTGATGTTGATGTGTGTGTGTGTGTGTGTGTGTGTGTGTGTGTGTGTGTGCATGTGTGGGCTTGTGTTTATCTTATCAAGCCTCTATTGTGAAATGAAATGCCATATTTACGGCTATGTTTGGCCTTGACACATCTAAACAGACACAAGTGGCTAACACGAGGCAGAAAGAAATAAAGAAACAAAGAAAGACAGAAACAATGAACAAATACAAATAATAAACAACAAAAGTAGGTAGAGAAATGAAGATGGCAAAGTCTCTGTGTCCCCCACCAGCTGGAGGAATGGAATTTCATCTCCACTTTCCTTAGTCCTTCCTCCCTATAGTCTGCCTTAACTCCCCTTAAGCACAGCCCTTCTTCCCCCTAACCCCCCGTAACTCCTTGCTCCCTTGGAGGGGGAGGTGCGTCTGTGAAAAGCGGCCCCCGTTCTCCTGCGTAGCGCTTCTCCCAGCGAAGGGGCGTAAATCACTTATTGTTTATGCAGAATACTGTACTTTGAGGAAGGGCTGCGTTGATGCAGTAAGTCTCTGAAGAGCAGGATGTCTGCTGGGGCTGAAGGGGGAGGAGCAGCTGTCTGTCACACACCAACACACACCCACCTCAACTTCAGCGTGTGTGCGTGTGCAGGCGTGTGCGTGTGTGAAAGAGAGAGATGTACATCTCTAACAAATCCCTAAAAGCTGTCACTGACATCAAACACATTAGAATCTGCAGACTCTGGGCTGAACATCCAATTACCCAAGTTGATACAATGTTTCCAGATCAGCAGCCATACTTAACTTAATACAGATAACTATTATTATTTAGTATGCCAATGAGAGAAGCATTGCTTGTTCAGCGCCTTATTGCTACTGATCAATATAAAGAGCACATTCGTTTTGTGTGTAATTTATGTTGGCGATGGTGGTGTGTATGTGTCAGTGTCAGAATGACACGTATGGTGCCGGCAATAATCTATTCTGTGACCCACATTTTCAGCATCGAACAGAAACCACCATTTGATCTCACAGCTCATCGCTGTCACAGCAACGTGTCTTGTGTGTGAGAGAGAGTGCATGATAAAAGAAATGCGACGTCATCCATCTTATCTCAGGGAGATGTTTTGAAAGGAACTCTTTATATTAATAAATGCATGAGAGAAAAAAATGCAGCTTTGCAAAATAAATGATCTGCTCCTTTAGTGGTCTGTGTGCGCAAGGAGCTCCATATTAGGCATCACATCTCCGAGTAGCTTTTCCATACATTATTCCCAGCTCTGGTGGATAGATCAGTGCCAGTCACTTCAGTTATATCCTCAAGCAACGACGGTCTATTCATGTGCAAAGCAAGCCTTAATAACTATGGCTGCAGATAGGAGACTCCAAAAAGTTGGCCAAATTCTTGGAGAAGCGGCTAGTCTTTGATTTTCCAGGGACGTTTGGATCCAAGCGTTAGTTAGATTAGGATGGAAAAAGTTGTATTTTTTTATGTATTATTAAATAGTGGGTGACGTGTGGAGGTTGTATATTTCAGATGTTCAATAAAGAGGAAGGTTGTTTGTCCTTTGGGGAAATCCCCTGTTTTTAATTTGCATCATATCACACAACATACCGTGACACGTCTCTGAGCTTTATTGCCTTATTGAAATCATCTCCCGACAGAATCCAAGCAGCCATTCACAGCATGTTCCTTCAGATCGGACTTCTAAAATGTTAATACATTCAAAGGGAAATTGCTTTATGTTTATCTATGCTATGGCAAAAGGCTTGACTTTCATCCCATGCTCATGTTATAAGCGCACAAGCACACAAATGGCATTTCAAATGGTAATCCACTATTGTGCATGCCGTTATTAAATATTAAATAACGTGGATTAAAAAATGTGGATGCATTGTGAGCAGACAAACTCATCTTTTTGCAATATCAAAATATGATATAGGGCCTGTGGTCATCTTCAAAAGATGCAATCACCCTCTTGTATAAATAAATAATATGTTTCTATAGATTCCACAGATAATCCTGTCAATATTGTCATAGTGTAGAGCATGGGTTGTAAGAATATAGTGCAGTGTGATTTTTTGTTTCTTTGCATAATAAGTGTGGAAGTGGTTCTGCTTTGACAGTAGTCCTGCCAGGATGAGAAAATTTAACAAGCCAAATACCCTCGATTTTTGGATTTTTAGGCCCTTGTGCTGTTGCCTGTTGCTATGCAACCACGTCCTCCAAATTATCTGTTGTGGGCCGGGCCCCTCCCTCTTCTCCCCCTAGAATGAAAGGTGTTTTTTCTTCTTGTTTTGGGGTACGCCAGCTCAGTATATGTATGATGTGTTGCCCATAACCCACTCCTCCCTTGGAATTAAAATAAACTCAATATTTGAGTTTAACACTTATTTACATTTTTGGACAGATTAGAATCATTCATCTTGCCTTTATTATTATGGGGCCTGTTCCTATTCCTGGCTTACACATCTCTCACCCCCCTCTGCTTGTTTCATCAAAAATCAGTCTCCCTGCCACCCCCCATGGCCCTCCTCACACACACACACCTCTACCCATAGAGGCAGTCTGTAAGGCAGGCCATCTTTATAATTGGGTTATTCTTTTCCACGCCACTCTGATTCACTGAGACTCATGCGCGTGTGCAAAAACACACACACACACACACACACACACACACACACACACCCTGGAACTGATTTAATATGTGGGGCTGTTGTCATCTGTTGTCATGGCGATTTCTGAGGTAAGAGCATCCGTGCATACATTTTCTCTGTAGGCCTCTGAGGTTTTTGGGGGGCCGTGTAATTATTCCCGCACACATTTAAATGAGGTGACAACATTGGTCAGATATGATGCCACAGACGGACACAGGCCAGATCGCCTTGCCAGCGGTTCAGGCACAGCAGCAACTGATGTTGTCTTCCATGTTTTCCATCAAGCTGATTTGTCCGACCTGGATATGGTCTCCCTAACAAAGCTCTGTCATCAGGCTACGGTAGCATGCTGGAACTACTGTAACGATGTACTGTATGCATGTTCTGTAGCCTGGAGAGCCAAATGCATGTGCAGCCCATCTTCACAAGGTATAGTGACGAGGATATCACACCCCCCTCCCCCTGTTTTCATCTCGGTGAGGTGACCCTCCTCTAATATGTGTTGAAAAGGTCGCAGGCGTGCGCCTGTCCTGTCCAGTGATTCAGAACGACCCTCCGAGGCCTGTGTGCGTGGCTGGGCTTTAGTGTAATACCTCCAGACACCAGGGACACTCTGTGTTTACACCAACATGGAGCGCACACACACACACAATCAAAGGCAGTAGCACGCCTGAGTGGGTGTCAAACCAAACCACTAGGGGACTGGAACCCATTTGAAATCATACTGACACAGAGAGAGTGTACAGTGTGTGTGTGTGTGTGTGTGTGTGTGTGTGTGTGTGTGTGTGTGGCGCTATCCTTCACTCTGTGCTTGTGTTAATGAGGGTACAAAGACAAAGTAGGCCAACCTACTGCAGCCACAACATGGGACAAGGTTCATTGAAGTCTTTCCCATTCATATAGCATTTTTTGGCATATGTGGGCAGTACATTACTGTATATTTGAATGTGAACCAATTGTGCAGTTCACAGTAGAATATATCTTCAGGCAGGACCACTATCCTATGTCAAAGTAATGTTTTTTTAACTGAATTATTTGGGGGTGTGGCTCTGTTCTGGAAGCTCCCTACCCTTCCAGGTGCATACATGGAAAGCCACAGGCAGCCCCCCAGAGTCGGCTCCAAGGGGGCCGACAAAGTTAATGTTTTGCCCCGATCAAATAATTATTTTAACATTAACATTATAACGTGTACATAATTGAGACACCAATTTTTTTAAAGGTGAACATGATGATGACATGACAACACTTTAAATCCGATACATTAAATAATATATTGTTATTAAATGCATAATTACCACATTCATTGTTTGATATTAGGCTTGGTTTAATACTGACGTGCATCAACTGGGTATGGCAATTATATAAGCTTTAAAATCAATTATCAATGTAACACCCCTTGTTGTAAAATTACGTCACTTAGCTCTCCAATATACACATATACAAATGTTTCTTTAAAAAAAACACACATTTACTATCAATGGCAAGACAATATAACCTATTGGCTATGTAAATGTATTCTTAAAAATAAAAATACAAATTTGCTAATGTGTTTTTTGGAGCGCTAAGTGATTTTTCTTTAAACTAAAATGGGTCTTACAGGGATTTATATACAGTAAGCTTTAAAATAATAAATATAATTTCACTTGTATCGCCATGGAAATGATGATCTATGCTTTAAAAAAATGATATATGCCTGGTAGCTAATTTCATATGCGGCCGGCGGGTGGAACGCAGAGAAAGCGTGATTTAAAAAAAAAAGAGCTACCGTCGGATCAAGACTGCCTTCCTTATCGTGGGATGGTCTGATTAGTAGAACGAGGTTATTTCACCAGCATATGAGGTAATAAAAGAGTCGGCTTTGGATGAAGTTGTCGAACTTTTAGTCTCATTGTAAATGACTTGTGTATACGTACAGTATATCCTATACGTCTAATTCCAGCTGGAAGTGGCTTCTGCTACTCAAGCCCTGAATTGGCAATAGCCTCTAGGCAAATTTGTCATTATGCACATAGCCTTAACTTGCCGATTAGAATATTCAGTTTATCAGTTATAAAATCAAATGAATCCTTTTATAACTGGGAGATTTGTCTATATTGTTTAGCTTGTTGACTCAAATGTCCTGGGAAAGAACCCCCACACACCCCACTGTCTTCCAATAAAATGTAACTCAATCCTATACCCTTCAGACGTCATGTCACCTTGCCATGGCTTTTGATGAAACTGCTGACGTGAAGGGGTCAAATTCTGAAATGTGCAATAATTCGCAGTGAATTGATAATTAACGTGACACATCACAAAATGACTGAGAGTCGAACACACTCTTCATGGTATGTGGTTACCTGTACATTTTTGCTTTATGTATTTAATCTAACTGGTTGTTTTATTCAATGTGTTAGGTATTGTATTGGCCAATACCTACACCTGCTGGTATAGCTATTGGCTATTACTTAAATAGCATGCCGGCTATACCTTCCTGCAAAATATGTATAGCTGCTCTTATTTTTACTCTCATTTGCTTTGTCAATGTGTGCCCCCTTGAGAAACTCAAATGCCCACCCATTCCACACACCCTGGAGCCAACCCTGCCACAGAATACAGCAAGCCACACAGACAACAGACAACGAGCAACACAGACGCACAGAACAGGCGGTGCAGGGGGAGGAGAGAGCTAACGGGCATCAGGAAGGGGCAGGTAAACCATGCATCTTAAGTATAAACGCACCCTAAGTATTGCCCAATGCGTGTAAAGCAACAATCAACTGGTCTGACAATCCAGCAAGCATGTCTCGTGTCCTGCCTGAACTTCCACTATTTACGCCACAATCCGCTGGTAAGATCAGTTAGTTTATTTTGGAGAAATAGCTAACTAGCACAATTAGCTAATATGTAGTATAGTGCCATGGAGTGGCCATTATAAGAGCTAGCTGGGTGTGTGTCCCACGCACCACATTAGCATGTATAATCTGGCAGATGGGCTGCACGGTCCCTGGACGCTCCCTGTAATGGTGAACCATGTTCCTGCTTATCAGACAGGACGCACAGGACGCTACTAATCTACCTTTGTCTCAATCGCGCGTTCCCTCCCTCGCGCCCTATAGGAATGTCATCCGCTCGCTGCTCAGACGCAGCTCTGGTGCGTGACAGGTTTGTGGAGCTCTGGGGGAAATTAAAGCAGCAGTGTGCTGAGCGAGGTGTGCAGCGTTAATTGTCACTCAAACCTGGATACTATACTGACGCGTCGTGCCAATAACTGTCCCCTCCGGTAAGGAAAAGAAGTGGGTTTTCTTGTGTAACACAGATGGTGTACAGGGAGGAACTCGGTGGGTGTTTTGACGGGTGTAGGGAGGTTGTTACGATGTCTGACCGCACACGACTGCACTCATCAAGGAACATGTAAATGTGTCCGGTGGGTTGAGCAAAATGGTTTTAATTGTAGACTTCAGTGTTTACACCATTGCCAGTTGTTAGTATGTACAATTGTGATGGCTTCATTGTACACGTGTGTGTGTGTGGGTGTGTGTGCGCGCGTGTGCGCGTGTGGTGTGTGTATTTGTGTGTGTGTGTGTTACCCATATCTCCTTCCAGATGTTCTAGAAAAGCACAAATTCAACCCACCAACGAATCCCATCCCCACACCTTCTCCTTCTCCTTCTTCCTTGACCTTCTGATCCCTCCTTAGTTTGTTCCCCCTGCCACACACAAACACACACAGTGTAGTCATTAAACACCCAGGCATTGAGTGATTACGGAGAGAAAAACCTGACATGTTTTCCCCAGGCCAGAAACAACACAACCTGCTCCCACCCGTTCTCACTCCAGTCTCTCCATCCGCACAGTTGTGGAGGGCCAGGAGGTGGCGCACTAACGGTGGTAAACAACACTGTTTACCACGCGGGCTAGCAACACAACAGCAGCTAGTCAGTGTATATCTCCATGTCGGGGGATAGAGAGTGGATATGTTTTTGACAGGGGAGCTACATTTACATCGCAGTGGGACAGATGGTGTATGTAGCTCCCGGTCCAGACATATGGACGCACGTAAGCACAGCGACTCACTATCAATTTAAACACAACCTGTGCCATGGTTTATTCACACTGTTCCCGTACATGTGTGTGTGCACACACACACGTCTGTCACTCCATTTACGAGTGCCTCAGGGTTTGAGAAATGCGTTTTGGACAGATGATGCCATCATGTCATATTATGGATTGGAATATTAAATGGAGGCCTTCCCGGTACAGCATCTATGCTGCCACAGTGTTAAGAAATGTTATAAGCTTGTGGGAGACAAATCATCCATGGCTCATTCGTGTCTCTGCGTCTGACATAGATCTTAGGCAAAGTGCAATTTTCCTTTGAATCTGCGAGAACAGCTCTGCTCTTATAATTGAAAAGATCTGTTCTCCTCCCACCCTCCCTCTCTCTCTCTCCCTCTCTCTCCCCTCATGTCTCTTCCTCTTCCATTCTTCTGTGCCCCGCCCCTCTCTCTCTCATGCATAATTGAGGGGAAGTTATGATCTGAGTGTGTGATTGACATGGGCACGATTGCAAAGGAAAACGTGCGTGTGTGCGTTATTGCGTGCTTGCTAGAGGTCTTGAACCGAAATTAAACAAAAAAATTTTTGCCGGACCCAATTTGCATAAATGAAAAACCCATAAATTGATATCCATTCTGAACGGACCCGAGGACAAACAGACCCGTAGTTCTCGGGTACGGGTCTGTTTGTCCTCGTGTAGTGGATTTTTGGACACATACTCAGCAGATCAAAAAGACCTGCTGACAAGGCTGGATTAGCACCCCCAGGGGCCCCTGTGCACTGAAGATCATGGGCCCCCCTCCACTCCCTTAAGATAGAACTTCACCAAGGCGTGGACTAGCGACTGGGTGTCTTCTAGCGACAGACTAATTACCATTTCTGTCGCCTGCTTGTGCGAAGACGTTCTTTCAGCTACCTTCTGGGTCTGCGCTGAAACCGCAGAAAACAGCAACAAGGAATTTGCGGGACTATTACTGACAGCTAGTAAAGAGCGAACCACAACACTGACACCAAAATCTAGTAGCCTAGTGCTTGCGTTATCAAATGTAGGCCTTTATATGCCTTCTGTTAATTCTAAACTTAATGAAGAGAAGACGAAGGAGTCATAGGAAACATAAACAGGAGAGCAACAGTTTTGAACTGGATCAAAGAAATCAAAAATGCGTCCTTGCGATCGTAAAATAAAATGAGTTTTACCCAACTTCTTTGTGTATGTTAGGCTACTAACATTTCACTGCCTGCCAATACATTTGAAGTGGTGCTATACTCACTGGCAAAATAGCCGTAAAAGCTTACCTCAAGCAAGTTGTTCGAGGCTGGCGGCTGCCTTGCCTGCCTGTCTAGTGGAAAGCAAGAGTGCATCTGCATCATCATAGAGTTGACCGCTAGCCTGTGATAACACTGGGCTCCTCAGGTCCCTTGTTACTAGCTTGTTCGTCATCTTCCACACCTTCTTCACCCTGATTCTCCTGAGACGTTTTAAGAAAATGTTTTCCCTTGCGTGGGCCCCAAATGCGCATGGGCCCCTGGGCCTGTGCCCATAAGGCCTATTGGATAATATGGCCATGCCTGCTGAGTACCGAAAGAATAAACAGAACCTTAAAATGACGTCGCAACAGGCAAAGACATGTTGCCATCGATAGTCGAGGAACAGTGCAGAAAAGTTGGCTGAGTAACGCACAGGTTCCCACACTCACACTGCCGTCAAATGATGAAAGGATGCTAATTATGTTCGGTCAGATTTGAGTTATTCATTTAGAGTTACCAACGGTAGCCAAGGCTGGACCTATTCGATGTTTACATTTTATAATTCCTATTACGGACCATGGTCAAATCCGAAAGCAAGTAAAATTCTAAGCAAGATGCCCGTCGGCACTCGTCGGCACCACTGAATCTGCTGTTTCGTCAAACAAAAACATGCAGGTTTGTTTTTGGTTTCAACATTTTGTAATTGCTTCTTTAAATATATTAAGCTACATATAATAATGTAAACATATGTATTTGTTAATCGGGTCCAGTTGGTAAATCGCATTTACCCGAGAATAATAGCATTTATATCAGACCCGACCCAGAACCGAGTCAAACACTCAAAGTTGGACCCTCTCGGGTCGGGTCTCAGAGGACCCGTGAAGACCTCTAGTGCGTGCACACACATAAGCACACAGTCCTACTGTATACCTATCACTATTCCACACCCTCTGAACATACAGTACACAGAGCATCTCCAGCAGGCTGTGCTTGGTGTCTAACAGTGTACTCACTGTATGCGTGCTGCTGCTGCTGCTTATGCAGAGCTGCAGGTTGTCACTTATTGTACGTTCTCGCCGGTCGGCCAACATGGTGGCATGTGGGCAGGCTGGGAAACTGTAAATGATGGCTAGCCTCAGGCCTGGCAGAGGAGCTAGCTAGCACGTCAGCCTAGCGGCTAACTCCCAGCATGGGGACGGGGCACGTCTCATCACGCATATCCACGGCGATGGAAGAGATGTGGCATGTATTTTGCAGTAATGCTTTGGGTATGCACATGTACATCAGAATTACTTCAGCAGCCATGGCACGTTTGTGTCACAACGTGACAGGCAAAGAGATGACAAAGTAAATATCTGTAAACCTATAAAAAGAGCAGGAAATGGCAGGAAAAAAAGAAGGAGAAAAAACGTTGTTTTACCTTTTATGACACGGTATATTTTACCCATAACTCCCAGTCTTAATACCTGTAACAACATATAAATTGTACTTCCTCTGAAGATATTACATTCATGCATATTATTATTATTAACATGATCATCTGGTGAGTGCTATGTATTCATCACCCACACACACGCGTGTATTTGACAAGTCACAGAGAGCATGTGGAGGAACATATTAATAAAGAGATTGAGGAATCAAGGAATAAACCAGTGTTGACACAATACATTTCCCCATTATGAGGAGGACACTACTGCCAAACCAAACAGCCCCCCCGCACTGCAATGGAAGAGGACATTGGCAACAATACCCATTCACCTCCCATCTACCTCGTACCAAGAACTGGGATCTCACATGTTACCCCCCCGCTCTCACGACCCACACACACACACTCACACACACACCACCCATTCACACTCAGTTTGCTAGCAATATAAATTGGATGTCATAAACACGGTCTACTTGTTTACAGAACGGTTGATGCAACAAAGAGCACGGCCAACTACCTTGCAGGGAGCCGAGCGTGTATTGGCTGTGCAGATTATGGGCTGACATTTGGAGTCAGAGCCATGAAATGTCAATGAGGTTATGACAGGAATTGTGATGGGCAGATTATGAGTGAACTCTGACCTGGAGATTCTCAAAGGTCACAGATCACTCAACCATCTGCAGAAGAATGCTCTTTACAACCACACAGCCATACAATAATAATAATAATAATAATAATAATAATAATATTAAGGGCCGATATTGAAATAAAAATCCCTGCCGACATCCACATTTCACTGCAGATGTCTTTCTGTTTTTTTAGACAAGCTGTATTTGTGGTCATTGATTTCTGCTTAAGTTCCATAAAGGCTGGATGTGCCAAAACAGCCAGGGTAGCTTTTAACTACATTAGGTTAAACAGAGTTCAATGTACAGAGCTTGCTTCCCTTAGCGCTATGATGCTGACCAGATTACCTACTGCCATTATGTCAGCCTCTAAAAATCAATGTGCACCATTAGTGCTAATCACTCTTTAATTAGTGATATGCAATGGCTGTTGTTGCACATGCTGGTTTTGTATGTGGGTGTACATGTGCATGTGACTACTAATGCCAGAGCTTGTGTGGGACCGAAGGTGACTGTCAATGGACATATATAATGAATACTCATCTGTCATCACTGCATACAGGACTAGACCACTTTCATCAGATTAAAATGTCAAGAGATTTGAAGTAGCACGTGTTTCACCTGCGGTAATCCCTCAACTATATATAGCTATAGAGCAAATTAGCAATGCGTGCAATGCTCTATATAATATCATTGTGTTAAAGGATGTGATTGCGGCTGGATTGCCTTCATAAGATGTATAGATGTGGAAAGCCTCACAGCCAATACAACATTGTGTTCAGGCTTCTGTTATAGCCTCCATGCAAGGCATCAGAAATGCCTTTTATACACTATGTATGATCCTTAGCTCAGGCACACTGTGAAGAGAAGTGCTCGCCTTTAGGCTTATAGTCAGTAGGCTTGATTATTGATTGGCTCTGTCTTCTGTACACATAAGGTGCCATTTTGACCTGAAAGAGCTCTGGTGTAGAAAAGAAAAGAGAGAATCATAGAAAGGGGGAATCCTTCGAGGGAGAAATGTGTCAAGGGGATTTCAGTCTGAGCTGCAATAACAGTATGATGTACTGTAAGATATAAAAAGTACTAAGTTGCTGAAGCCTTGTATACTGTATTTAAATAGATGTTATAATGTACTTGTTTTTCAGTTATTGTAAATGTTCAACTTTGAAATAACATTCAGATGAAATTTTATATGAGGGTGTGAAAAAAAATCACTTCTACTTTAATTTATTATGTGCTTGAAAATACAGTAATGGTCTCTGTGCAACAGACACCATCTTTATGAATTTGCATAATATGTAATTCCACATGAAGAGCTAAATTAGTTTATTTTTTTCATTATTTTTTATTTATTTTTTACTATAAATAACCAGGCTGTTGCAATATAACAGCAACATTTGTTGTTGATGGATGTGGTATTTAACGCTGGCCTCAGGCACAGGATAAGCCTTTCCCCAAAAACAAATAGTAAATACCTCTGGGGCAGCTGGTATCTAAAGTGACCAGGTACCAGCGCATTGGGGCTGTGTGTCCCACATACCCCTTTGTATTCACAGCAGTTGTGGAGATTACAGTGACAGAAAAATGCCACTTCAATCAGAACCAGAGGAAAGCAATCCCTGCCTAAAGTATAAGCTTAGCACACTGCTTTAAATGTGGATTAAAACACATTCACATTTTAAGCAAGATGTTTTTCAGCTTAGCACAAAACACAAACAAAAAAAATCCCCAAACTGTCATTTGAACAATAGCCACAGAGCCTCATAAAAGGATACATATATATATATTTGATTTGCTCAGGCTTTGATATTTAATGTTTTTTTTATTGTGACCGTGGTTGCGTTCACTTCCTCTCTGATGGATGTATTTGCTGGTGCTCAAGGTCCCTCTATTTGTCTGCCTCATTCTGTTGTGGAGTGTTTGGTTTTACTGTTAGTCTTTATAGGCATGTCATTTCTGCTCTCTCATATCCATTGTCTTTCTCTTATGTTTGCTCTCTCTCTCTATCTATCTATCTATCTATCTATCTATCTATCTATCTATCTATCTATCTGTCTATCTCTTTCACATGCAGACATAAGACACATACTACCACCAACAGCAGCTAGGGCTGAATAGGAGAGACCAATGAACCCTGTTGCCGAGCAGAACTGTTTATTGTGTCAAGGAGAGAGAGAAAGAGAGAGAACGAGAAAAGGAGAGATAGAGAGGGATGGAGAGAGAGAGAAAGACAGAGAGAAAGAAGGATGGAGGTCGGACCACAGTGCAAAACCTATTAGTATGTCTGAGCCTGCATCTCAAAACCTTGTTACTCTGAACTGATGCAACAGGAATGCAATACACTCATCCTCGTCCCCCCCTCCCTACCCCTCTCTCTTGCCTGCTCTATACCTTTGCTGCTAGGACTTATTTGCCCCTGGCCATGCTCTCTCTCTCTCTCTCTCTCTCTCTCTCTCTCTCTTTCCTCACCATATTTCTCCTCATTGTTCCAATTCCCAATTGAAATCCCCTCTTCCTCTCTTATTCCCTCAATCAAAATCACTGTCTGCCTGCCTTCTAATCTATTCTGAATCTATTATCTCCCTTTGCTTCTATATGAGAATATTTATCTTCTCATTCTATGACGAGTATGGGTCCCATATTACTTTGGTCAGTTGCCTGTTTGGGAATCTGTCCACTGTGGGAAAACAGTTACATTCACTGTGATTCCCCGGATAGACCTCAGCAATGTGAATTCAGTTGTTAGGTTCTTACTATTAACCTATTGCATTACTGAACGTTAGATTGCTCTCTAATAATATATAGTATATTACTGATGTTTTCTCTCAATACGACTTACATTTTCTATTTCTTACAGAATGCTTTCATCCATTGCCTCAGCGACACTTACTGAGGCTTCTCACCCAGACTAGCTTCTTATTTTCTGCTAGACAAGTCAAGACCAACCATCATCTCTAATTTGTTCACATGCACTTATTACACCTTTTGAGACTTCTCAAACTTTGAATATTTAGCCGTGATTATTAGGGGGTCAATAACATTAAACATCTACTGACCCCTAAAGCACGATACTAATTTTCTATCTGAGTTTTCTGAAGTATTGTTGAATACAATATATATATA
>JAODLL010037409.1:0-20491 GCA_026546735.1 Forbesichthys agassizii
TGTGTGTGTGACAGAAATACAACATGTACTTAATTAAATGACGTGCAGCTTTTTTGCTGCATGCTTCATTTACAGATGTGCACTTGTCTTTCAATGTGTAACTGTTGAAAGCAAGCAGACGGTACTAAGCTAGGGTGACCACATGTTCAACCCCCCAAACTGGGACCCTTGCATTATGCACCACCCATAAAAGCATTGATGCACTTATGCACACACCATAGGCGATTTAATCAGGATCAGTTATTTCAGCGCTTAGCACACCTAATGACATTTCAACACTTTTAACCTTTCACAGGTATGTTAAAAAACCTTCGCCATTGACTTGACACATAGAACATTAACCAAACTGCTGGTGGATGCTCTCCTTGTCTCACTCTCGTAGACGCTCATGTAAATAATGGCAGAAAATATGTGGCCCACCTACAGTTTCTCTTGTTAAAATCTGGCCCATCTTAATATGTAATTGAATAGCCCTGGTGTATTATATTATGGAGCAGCTAGGGGTTCATAACTTAATTTCATTCCATGCAGAAATTGCAAACAATAATACTTTCATTTTGTGATTTTGAGTTTAAACTATTTAATTCACTTTTGATTAACTTCCATGCATTAGTATAAACATCAAGAGAAATGAGCAGAGGAATAGGGAAAGCTTATTTTCAAATATGTATGAACATTTTAAGATTAAATGTGTTCTTACACAAGGCATAGTTTCAAAGAATGGTACCTGAAGGCAGTCAATATTGAGCGTTATAGCTCTGCATGATGAAAAGTAAAACAAGGCTCCGAATTGCAGACTTTTATCCATTCTTGGATTGAGATAAAAATAAAATGTTTCTATTATAATTTATTTTTCTATTATTTATAAATAATCTTCAAAGCTCCATCTAGCACCATCAACAAAGAAGCCGAAAGGGTTAATCTAGACAGAACAGTCCCATATGGTCTGATTAGCATACTACGCTGTTAATGATAACTTTTAATGCCGTGATCATCACATACGCTCATTTTCACTGAATTCTAAATGACGAATTAGCATATTAGAAAAAACATCTCACTAGCCCTGGGCTGCACAAAAAGGTGATGTCAGATGCCACTTTCTGTCTCCAGCAGCAGTTCCAACAGTAGGCGGCAATGTTCTTGTGAAAACGCACTTGAACACACACGCACAAACACACATAAGATAATGGATAAACATATGTTCAGAGCCTACAGACGAGAGTGTGATGTGATTTGGGGTGGCTCTGCAGCTGTCAGTGTCCATCAAACCAGCGATGCATGGCTTTTTTCTACTTAGAAATGTGAAACTACATGAAATTAGAAAATTAGAAAATAACTTTAAGGATAGCTAAGATGCATTGTGGAGCTAATTTTATTTCATTCATTAATTATGCATACGTTTTCAGGAGATTTGCTTTATAATCTGAAACAAATGCGACCCATATTGCAGTCTCACATGAGAGCACGGTCGGACAAGGGATCCACTACTGCAGATACCGTCGCACTAATAAGTCACTGCATTTCTTTCAAGAAAGAGGAAACACATAAACGCATAAAAAGAAAATGCAGATGCCTGCAACCACTCTTTAGTGCTGCTATATATCAAGAAAGATCATCAGAGCTAGTTGAGAAATAACCTCCTTCACACACACACACACACCTTTCACTAAGAGCCAGTGTATGAATGTGAACTCATAAACAGTGACAATTAAGTGAATGTTTATCATAAAAGAATTACCATATTAACACACTGTGCAAGAAGAATAAACTGTAAAAACACAATGGCTCCATCCTAGATAGAGTCAAGCAAATATAAAGGGAATGGTGTAAATCAGAGAGACATGCTTGTGCCTGCAAGGCACACATTAACATGCTGAAATGGTTAACGGCACAACGTATGTGGTTGGGACGATGCAATGAGTGAAGAGCGTGTGCACTCTCAAGAACAGTCCCTGTTACCATGTGGGGAATGTGATCACACATGCACGCGCACGCGCACACACACAGACCCCTATGTATTACATAGTCCTATAGCTATCATTACTCCCCATCCCCAATGCTTGAAAGTGACACTGAGAACCCAGTAAACCTTGTAGAGATATGAGCTTTGATCAGCAGCACTGGGTCACACACAGGCCTAGACCACCAGGGAGGTTGACGATAACTGGTTATCAAGGCTGACAAGCATTCTTCTCAGTACAAAAGAGAGAGAGAGAGAGTAAGCAGGGAGAACATTTTGATAATAGAAAGGTAGCTGGGCAAAAGTAAAGAAGGAGTGAAAGACAGGTGGAGAGAGAGAGAGAGAGAGAGAGGGGGTATATTTCACCTCCACACACCTGCTGACTCATTTTCTCAAAGGAGCCTTTCATTAAGTCTGCGGAACAGTCAGTCTCTCCGATGCTGCCAATTTAACTGTCACATTACTCCATCTCACTTTCTGCTTTTTCATATGGGATTTTCATATATGGAGAATATTTAGAGGGGGAGGAAGTTTTAAAAGTTAATAAAACACATTAATAACAGATTTAGGTTTTGTATGGTAAACCCATATTCACCTGCATCCTGTCTTAAAGGGTAAACATGAAAGTTTTACCATAAAAAATGTCAAATCATCACTTTCAATGACACCCTTTATGTGAATTTGCTTTCATCTGTACAGGTCTGCCGTAGCTAGCGGCAACGCTAACCAAACACACTGTTATGGGTACAAAACCATAACATGTATTGCAAGATTCATTAATAAAGGTGGCAATGAGAAAATTGCCAGCAAATTGTTCTGCAACTTTGGTCAGTTCACAAAAAGCTGCATTGCAGGGTTGTGGATACATTCTGGGGTTTGGGTGGGACAGACTGCAGTGTTCAAGGCTAGGTGGAGGGTTTCTCCAGATAAGTGCGGTTCACAGATCAGGATCTCAATGAGTCCTTTCAGGAGGTCATAATTTAGCCCACCACAGCTCCTTTAAATCAAGCTAGCCAAAACAATCTTATATTTGAATACTTCAACAGTAAGAGGAATTCTCAGAGCTGAAAGTTGAAAGAGAGAAAAGAGGTGCAAGAAAAAGACAGGATTTTAGACCTTTTCACCTAAAACAGAAAACACCAATAACAAACTGATGTTGATGTAAGACTTTTAGAGGACCGCCTGGGTTCACTTTCCACCAAGGAGGCTGTGGCCAAACCTCCTGCGTCCTTACACGTTTCAGCCCACCCACAGAACATATAGCGCCACTATATTTCAACCTCTGAAGAGCAGTGTCAGCAAATGCTTTTTCCCCACTCCCTCTATACCCCAAGATGACCTTTAACGGCTAGAGTCTCCAGGATATGTGCGGGCACAAGAGCACACACACACACACACACACACACACACACACACACACACACGCACATGCACGCACACACACACACACACACACAATCCCATCTCAATAGCCTATCTATGACCCCACTCTGATGGTTCTTATAAAGTTAGTGTAATGTTTTAAGCTAGCCTTCTTTCCTTTCAGGAGGGCAGATATCTGCCAAGCCACAAACTCCTGCTGAGTTCTTAGAAAAATGGTATCACAGAGAAAGTGAGGGGACACAAATAATATACAAAGAGTTTGTGTTTTTGCTTGTATGCAGTCCGGTAAGAGCTGACAGTTGTTCCTAGAAAGACCAACCACACACTTCTCAGTTCTGGTTTAAGCAAACTGGTGCCCAAAATTGAACAATATTGTGTACACCACTGTAATATTGTAGGCCAAAGCATGAGTAGTGTATTGTTCAGCGCATATAAAGATAAACTCACCTATTGCAAAATAAATGTAAGCTATACACTTTTTTGTCAAATTCACAAAATATCTCTTCCCATTTCGCTATTTTTCTAAATCTATGCTTGTTGAAAAAATAATCTGATACTTCTACACAGCCCTGTCTCTGAAAATAGTAACATAAACAAAGTGACGAACACCGCTCATATCAACAAAGCTGTAGCACTTTCCTCCACAATGCATTTCGACGTGTGAGACGTCCATAAAGCGATACTCGTTTGATTTGAGCTCGAAGTTAGCAAGTATGACTGAAGGATTGTCGACATTGGAACTCATCAAACCAAAAACACCTCTCCCTTCAATGCTCCGTTCAGAAGCCTGACATTGGACACACATTGACAAGGCTGGGATAGTGTTGTGTGTGTCTGCGCCAATTCATTTGTCTTCACATTTACATATCCTAAGGTGTGTAGAAAAAACTTGACTTGTTTTCATCTTGCACACAGAATAAACAGCTAGTAGACCGTGAAGCAACATTCACTGAATTTGGCATAAAGTGTAATAGCCCATACTATCGCTTACCACACCTTTAAATAATAACTAAAGCTTTATTTTAGTTATTATCTCAGTAATCTAATCACTAACCATGATTTACAGTACTGCGTGTATTTGTAATGATGAATTAATATTTGGTACAGTGTGAGACACACACACATACACACCAATCGTGATTGATATATTCCACTCCAAATCTGTTGACCATATGTGCATATAACACATATATACAGTAAATATTGTAAATATTTTTGCTTTATGTGATTATTAATTGTCCTCTTTCAGTGAGAAACATGTTCCTTAAGAATTATATAAAGCAAGAAACTCCCAGTTGGAAATGGGACTCAGTATCTTGGTTTCTGTTCAGAAAATGATCGTAAAATTGATTTATTAATAAGTGAGACACTACATTTGGCACACAGAGACTATAGCCACAAATTGACACAGATAAATACATAGAAACAGACATTCTACATACACACAATTACAAACAAACAATTATACACATAGCCAACACACAGACACAGAAAGTCTGGCCACCCAGGATGAGGACTGGAAACTTTAACTGTGTTTATAGCCTAACTCTGGATTACAGGGTAGAGGATATAGAGGAGAGAGAGAGAGAGAGAGAGAGAGAGAGAGAGAGAGAGAGAGAGTTGCTCAGCTGTAACTAATTAAAACACAGCTCCCCTCCCAATCCCATACACAGTAACCTCTATGTTAACTATACTTCCTCGTAGTTGTCGATTTTATGTTTTTATAAACATGCCCAACAGGCCTATCTTGTTAAATGTGTGTGTGTGCATTTAACAGAAGCTGTTGAGCCTGCCAAAACGATCTACCTGACTTACTAGCTTGGGTAATACAGACACACACACACAGAGGATGCAGCCTCTTCAGAGGGACCACTGCTTCCTCTCTGATATAAAGTTGTGCTCTTTGAAAACACACTTTGATTTTACAGTCAGCTGGGTAAACTGGATGACTAAGCGTCCTTGCCATACAGAGACTGTGGAACATACGGCCATCTGCTGATGTTAGTCCAGTAAGGTTTTTAACAGGTAGAAAACTCAACTATGCCAACCTCACATTACCTTATTTAATGTTTATTAACATTCCATAGGGCTTTTATCATAAACCCAGTGTGTTTGAATACTCCTATTTCAATAACTTTTAAAGCACTGTACTAACCATTTTCTGTATTGGCTTATTGAGATCCCAGTTTCCTCGGTTACATTAGAGGGGAAAAAACGGAGTCAGGTGTTAAACATAGCTTACGGGGAGATAAAAATGGATCTTTAAATTACTTTGAGAAAATTTCCACTGCAAGCTACAGGGCATGTAATGCTGGCAAGGCCTGTCATAACTTCCCCTGTGTATTGTAGAATGAATTAGAAAAACGTAAGACATAAAAATATATAAAACCAGTTCTGGCTGCTAGAAAATAATATTGGAATATGTCTGAAAACCACTATGTTAAAGAGTCAGCTGCAAGCCATTTACTGTGGAGGCTAACTGCCAAGCTTTGAACATTATGTCTTATTGGCCGAGCTAACACACAGCTCAAAGCCTTATAGATGAAAGCTGTGCAGAAGAACTGAGGAACAATACAACCATTAACAGTGTGAACAAGCTTGGATAGATTACTTTCAACATGTGATACGTTCAAGATTATACAAAACTGATTAAGCCTACCAATGTGTCAGGTGGCCAAACGATCTTGGTCTCTGAAACTACGGGCTGTGACTGAAACTGGAGCATATAGCCTCATGGATGGACCCTAACTGCATGTACAGTATGCAGCAAGGGAAATGATCGGTACACATACAGCATGGTTGTAATAAGTGTTAATTATTGCACACCCCCATACTTTAAAATGTCACAAACACAACCAACCGTAAGCCCACATAAAGCGTGAAAGTACTTTACATTTAAATGCAAACACTCCCACGGAGACAAGCACGTAAAACACAAACACTGCTCCTGAGTTGCTTGCCAACAACAGTGTGGGTTGAGGTTCCTCGCTAGCTTCAGATCAGTGGTTACGGAACATGTGCCAAGTGTACGTACTGTAGGGTTCCAGTCTGACCACCACCCAAGCCCTGTGCTAGCATATTGTTACGGTTGTGTTTTAGCTAGCTTGATAAACAACCATCTGATACCATTCCAGGTGTCTCTTTAATACTGTAGGCCTCCATATATCTTAAACAGGTTATCAGTTTGAAATGGAAAGACTTTTCTGTTAATTTGTCTTAGTGTGGCTAAGAAACAAGCATACATTTGTTTTATTATTATTATTATTATTATTATTTGTAATGTTTATCCTTCTTGTATGTATTTCCATTGCATGTGCTGTATAAGTGTTTATAAAGGCAAGGCGAGGCAGAGAATATACAATCCTGGCAGGAAAAATAGCATCAGCTTCGCGTGCAATGTGCAACGAGCTTTATACTATAATTAGGCCAATCGCAAAAAACAACCAACAAGGATGCTGATGGCACTGAAACAGTTATGTTTTCCTGTACTAGTATGCGTCTGCATGCTGTCAGATGCTAATCTTTCACATAAAAGTAGAAACATTTTGCAAGCAGCAACTTTTTACTTTTGCTTTAAAAAATTGTGCAGGAAGCATATTGTACCATGCCTGTTTACTTCCAAATCCAGTGCAAATGAAATGGCAGCTCTCTCACTACTTTTGCAAACACTCTTCATATTGTAATACTCATGGGCATGGTAGCAAAGTCAAATTGTACCTTTAAATGTTTTGTAACTATCATATACTTGTATAAGATGACATACTAGATTCATTGTTATTCACAAGTCCATCTGGAGAACCGTGCATCGGCATCATTTGCAATGTAATGGCACTTTCAAAAAATACTTGGCAGTTTATTGGATGAACCATTTGTTTGTTTTTACTGTCGGCAAACCTAAATCACACCCATATAGCTATCAATACGACACTGATGGTTAACTTTCGTTGCTACTCAGACACATTTTCAATCATTCCTAGGCTTTCCAGACTGATTCTAGCAGCAAATTTAAACTGAAGCTAACAGTGAGGCTAACACTTGGACTGGAGGAGCTATACATGTGCATGCCATGTAATAATTTAAACAAACAAGAGTCAATGCTACATCTAGTTAACAGTGAAGCAAATTACGTTATAGTGTGTGAGTGTATGTGTTACCTGATTGGTTTTAAAGTATTGTTAAATGAATTTTAATTAAAGCTGGGAGCATTAACACATTAATCTTTGCGATTCATTTGAAATGTTTAACTGACTACAATTCATATGAGCAAAGAGGCTGGAATACTACTAATGGGACACGATGTGAGAAAACGTTGGAATGGCTATAAAAATAAAATGCTTATTAAGCTGCTAGTGACATAGAAATGTAGGCTATCCTAGAAACAATCAAACTATCCCACCTTTCCTTGGCTCCTCTCTCTCTCGTTAGCTATTTGGCTTCTTTTATATGCACACCACCCACATGTAAATATTACCGTTTCAGACGCGTCCGCTCACGTCTCCCTACGTGACGACGTCACAGCTAGCTCTCTACATACCTGCAGCATAATGTATGTAACACCTGGCTGCTTGCTTTCTCTATCTCTTCCCAACATCTTTCAAATTACGTTGTGCAGCGTTCTCTTTGATATTCCAAACTGTTGGTGATTTAAAATGTGTCTATATAATATTTTAAACTTAAACTAAAATTAATATAGCAGCAAACAGCTAGTATTTTTAGGTTGTGGTGCAAGTGATGGGCCTGGGTTCATTTCCCATCCTTCCCTCTCATTCCTGTCTCTATACTGTCCAGTCTATAAAAGAACAAGTAGCACAAAAACATTTTGAGCCATTCATTTGTAAAAACATAGTTATCTATTACCAGCCCTGTAATGTTTCAGATGTAACTAATCAGGTCAACTACATTACAACCAGTGTTGAATGGCCCAAAAGTAGTCAGGCATGCATAATTGATGACAATTGTATTGTTAGATTATACTCCCTCCTCCCCTTTTTCATCTGCCCACCTCCTTTCCTGTTGCCTCTTCCACCTTCTTTTCATCCCTCTATCCAGCCCATCTCTCTGGTTCTTCTTCTCTAACCATTTTCATCCTTTATGCTCAAGTGAGTGTTAGCCCACACACACTAGCCTCCTGAGCTCACAGTGTCCCTTATCTTCTGGCTGTAGGTTGGCTGCTATTCATTCTTTCACCTCTAGGTGGGGATAGAGCAACCGTAGCCGGGAAAGTGTCAGTGCCCACGTGGTTGCCTGCATGTTAGGAAGAGAAGGGGAGAGAGAGAGAGAGAGTGAGACCTTGACAGAGCAGTCAGGGTGGACAAGGGGCAGCCAACCACGTCCAAAGAGTGACCTTCCAGAGACCTCTGGAGTCAGCGCAGCCAGAATGCTCTCTTCGCCAGCCAGAGAAACAGCACCCTCTCCCAGTCTTTCTCTGGCGCCCTCCCCCTGGCAAAGTACCTCTCTCTCATCCTCCTTTTCCACTCGTATCATTCAATCCATCTCCTGCATAGCGGTTCACTCCCTTCCTCATCTATACTCCCTCCCTGCAGCCAGCCTAACCTTTCCAATGTCGACTCCTTCAGTGCTGTACAGTACACCGCAGACCAATTTTACTCTTTGTCAACCACAACAATAACAATGATAACAATCTCAATCTCTCAAATGTTCCTGTGCAGGAAGCACCCAATTTTATTTGTATCCTTTAATTTAGCTCCTCAGTTGCTTTAGACCTCCATTTTCAGAGCAGTTATAGGCCTTATCACTCAACACATAATGTGAATGCTTCACTTGGTTTTTCGATTGCAGTTGGTCCCTTCTGACATTAATGGTCCTGATATCAGTCGCCAACAAACCACAAATGTCTACAGTCTGTCATCAAAATTGACTCTATTTAGACAACTTTGTGATAAACTATATCCTGATTTGAAATACAAAGATTTTTTTAAAATCAGAATCAGATTTGAAAAACGAGCATCTCTATACCTTTTGACCACTTTGTCCTTGTATTAGCACACAACAAACACACAAACTAGCTAATCGCTAACTAATCACAGAATCATGTTACATATAACACTACACTGTATATGATGGGCTGTGGAGTTCTGTTAAACACGTTATCTAGGTTTGTTCATGCGCCAAGTCCAAATGTTTTTGTGGCACATTACAGTTTTAGGTCTGTGTCGTCAATCTTTGTGGGAGTATTGCTCATGACCACCCCACGTTTGACTGAGGGCCGTAATAATCCCAAAAATGTGTTGATGGTGAATAGCTTCACTTTAAGAGACTTTTAAAGTGCTGCTGAATCACGGTCATGGCGCGTGACACCTTGCGCCATTTCTGACCACAACAAAAGCAAACGTATCACTTATATAGCGCTCTTATCTCACAAAATGGGCTCCATACACACAATCGCCATGTATATTGCTGGCACAAAGCTATACACACACATCACTGGAGACACATCACACACATTAACGCCAGTGCACTCGATCTTTCTCGCTGGCGTCCATTTACGCTGAAAGACAATACACATAAAAAGGGGCGGGGGGAAGGGGGGATCTTTTCTTTCCCCCCTTGATGAAATGAAAAGCTGCCATTGCAGTGATCTGTCAGTGTGAGCGCAGGTTCAACCGTGGGTCAGGGTGCTGGGGATTTTCTTTGTCTCAAATTGCCTGGTATAGGGGAGAGGGATGAGGACACAGGAAAGAGGGACAATGGAACAGGACAGAGCAGGAGGCAAGGAGATAAGAGATGGAGATGGAGAGGAGAACCGAGAGAAGGAGCATGGGAGAGATAGAAATAGGAGAGAGACTATCAGACCAACACACCACTGTGATTATCAAGGCAATAGGGTTCTAAAAGTCTGTAAACTCTCTCTCTCTCTTGCCCTCCCTTCATCTCCCTCTCCTCACACACAAACACACACACACTGGACACGTTACAGTGTGTGAGGTCATCATTGCGGCTATGACCGCAGGTTCACAGAGGAGAGGGTGAGACACAGTGGGGTCTCACAGAGTGGCTGAGAAGGTGTGTGTGTGTGTGTGTGGGGGGGGCGTGAGAGGACGAGGGAGATAAGGGAGACGAGAGGCAAAGGGGGAGAGAGTGCCTTTGTGAGGGGAAAAGTGCAAATGGGAGAGGGAGATATGTAGACGCATTAATGCAACAAGAGCTGAGGTGAAAAAGTCAACAGCATCATAAGAATTAAAGGAGAACCATGGAGAACCTTCCCGTTCTTTCTTCTTTCCCCAAACACATGGCCATAACAACGCCCTGAACCTCCTATGTCTATAGTATGACTGGCGTTTTCCCTGTTAGTCGCTGAGAACATTGCCATCTCCGCTAAAAGGAAATAGAAATTTAAAAAATATTTATAATTTTACTCCATCCACTTGGTGTGTCTTGGAATGGATGGCTTCTAGAATGTTTCTGCTGTAATGCGCAGCTTCAGGTACCAGTGCACCACTGCAGAATGCCAAGTAAGTGAACGCATTAACATTAGACACCTCAATTGTGTTATAGTGATCACAGAAATCCAAAAACAAATAAGATGTGCGCATGTGAACATAGACAGGGAAAACCAACAACCAGGATTGGCTGGGGAAGCAGCAATTGTGGAGGAAACAATCTACCATGCATGTCTGGTGGGCAAAAGTGGAAGTCCCGAAATTTAAAGCTTTGTAAAACTATAATCAGCAATATTCCATCGACTGATCGACTCTACAATCCAGAACTTCCAAAAAACACAGTATTTACTTATATTACTTAAGCTTTTATTCATGTCAGGGCTACATATCATCATATCAAAACCAGAAAGAAGATTTTAAATGCATAGTGTATGCAATGACCATGCCACCGATGTTGGCAGGATTTTTGGTAGTAATCTATTTTGTCGGCACTGATGATCAGGAGTTTTACACTTAACATTACCAATGTATATGGTAATGAGAGTAGATGGCTGGGTGTGTGAAAACTAACACCCATGCGGTGGATTTGGCTGTTGTTACAGTAGCGTATAGCTTCCAAGCAGAATTCTGTACCAATTTCTAACTATGTAATGATAGCCTACTCCATATTACAAATAAAGGCAGGGTTAGTCATTCTCATGAGCGCTTGCTAACTTTGAGCGCAAATCAAAACGGTATCGCTCTGCGGCGCCTCCTCACACATCGAAATGCATTGTGAAGCAAAGCATAGTACTACGGCTTTGTTGTTGTGAGCGATGTTCGCCACTTTGTGTGACACTATTGCAGTTGTTTAGCAGTGGCAACGAAAACAGAAGTATGGTACATTGTTTTCACACAGATTTAAACCACAAAAGCTTAGATTTTATGCTTTTCTGTTTATGTCTATTTCTGTAAAATATAAATGGCTCCAGTATCACTTGCTACTTTAAAAAGACCCGTCTCAAGCAAGTGAAACCATTACTGTACCATACAACATACCAAACTAAAGGCAGTTGTCCCACCTGTGTTTAGACAGTCTTTGTCAAATTAACTAAAAACACCAGGGTGGATGTACATAAACGATAATTTACCATATCATCTTCTTTTCCTTTAAAACTGAAATTACCAACATACATCAGAAAGGGACCCATCACACACTGTGTAGGTGTGTGATGGGTATTTTCCCTTTTTTACAGTCAGGTACATTCTGTAACATTCCACCAATATGCTGTTGAGTGCTGTAGCAAGAGGATAGTCACGCTACAGCCATTTTGTATGAATAACATTTCATGTGCAATAATCTGTGCCTTTCTAGAGACAGAAAATGCACACACAGATCCAAAGACCACACACACACACACACACACACGCGCACACCGCAAACATAAACCCAATATCCTCCACAATGCATTTGCTCTCACAACACAATCCTGAAATTGGGTAAAGAGAGAGGAGGACAAGAGTGAGTCAAGCAGAGACAGAGAGAATGGAACAGATTAAAGAACACTTGACCATGCTAAAGCATCCAGTGTGTAGGCTCCATTGGTATTACGCAACCCACATTAGCCTCCATTGTTGTGTGGTTCCAAGGAATAAGGGATCCACATGTTCATAGTACTGCCCCTAGTGGACGGATAGTAAACACAACTTGTATGTAAATATAGCCATATAAAACACATATTTTGGCAATGTAATATTGTCATAAAAGACAGAGGAAGAGAGAAGAAGGTTTAGATGCGTGGAAGGGGTCAAAAAGACAAGACAGGACAGATACAGCACAGTATAAATGAATAGAAGTTATGGATTTCAATGCCGCATGATAAAACATATCAAAACACCCACTGCAAAGTCTCCATAAACTACCCTGATGTGTGTCTTAGATATAACTGCTCCACTCTGGAATGTAATATTGCATCTGTATTTTATAAAGCTGTGACAGAAACATGTTCAAATAGATGAGAGGAAAGAATAAATTAAGTTTATGGGAGAAATAAAAATGTTAAGACAGAGAGAAGTGCACAAGGCCAGCCACAGGCAAGTGCATGGGAGCAGAATGAGCGAGACAGCTAGACAGACAGACAGACAGACAGACAGAGGGGAGGGAATATTCCCAGTGATCTGGTGTGGTGACTTGAGGCAGGCCCGGCTGACAGCGTTGGCAGCTCTACAAGCAGACAGCCAGTTTAAATCAACATTCAGCTCACCTCTAATTGCCCGCCTCACTGCTTCTCCCATTTCATCAACGTCCGGAAATATGCTAACCTGTGAAACGGATAAACCCCAGGCTATGATTGTGCAGTGTATTTCTGTCTTTGCATATGTGTGCGTGTGCGTGCACGCGTGTGCGTGCACATCCTCTCTCCCACTGAGGTATCGAAGGCGCAGAGCAGCCTAACAACCCAGGTTTTACTTGGCTGGCCTATACCTCCCACCATTAACATAGCACACACGCCTCTATGACGGGATTTTATAGAAACAGTAACAGAAGGAGCCCAACACCTAAATGATATCAAATGCTGTATACTCACATTGAAAAAGTGTGTGCTTCAAAGAAAGGTACCTGATCTTATTTGGCCCATAATGTGAATTTAGGCAATCACTTGGTGCGTATTGAAAACGTCTATATAATTGGCCAAAGTGTCAGATTACAGTAAAATAGATTCTACATACATAAATCCACACAGGTGTGTATGACTAACAGGTTCACTCTGCAGTGTTCATCTGTGTCTGCGGGAACAGCGAGATTTTTCAAATGCTCCTATAGTTATTTGCATTTGTCTTCTCAAACACAGAGCAAATACACAGTCAAAGTGCCACTTACCTATCTCACAGGCCCAATTATCTGGGGAAACGTAGCACCGACTTTGCAGTAGCTAATTAAAAATGACAGAAATACATTGAAATATCAAATGCCTAGCTGCTTAACTCATAAAGGATTCCTTTAAGAGCTGTTACATCTCAGCCAGACAGTTGTGTGTGTGTGTGTGTGTGTGTGTGTGTGTGCATGTGTGTGTGCGTGTGAGTGTGTGCTTGTGTGCGTGCATGTGTGTGTGTGTACACGCGTGCAGCAGTAAGTTGCCAATACATGACATTGAGGTCTTGCAATTAAAATCATATCTGGAAAGGTAATTGCAAGGCTAAGTGGGAGACTTCAGGAATTGTTGAGATGCAAGAGCACACACACACACGCACACCATTTCACCTCTTCACATCAAAAAGTAAATAGGACAGCAGTGCGTCAGAAATCGTGAACGAGGGTCACCATTCATGATGACGGTTCGGTACGTCACTGACCTTCGCTTGCAATACTAAAACCCTTTACACTATGTGGAACATACAGAAGCAGTGTAGACAGGCTGCTGTGATGGGAATAATCTAAGGAAGAAACGCCTCTGATGAACAAGTGTAGCCTTGGCGACACGACGTCTGATCCTATAGTTTAATTCAACTTCAGCAACACTAAACAACGGAGGGAGTGACCGTAACTGACCGTAATGGCTTTAAGGATAAGGGGTTTGTATGGAGGGTGTAGTTAGGAGAGAAAGTGATCAGACCAAGAAATAATTAATAAAATAAAAATATACAGCAGATGTAGGCAGGGGATTACATCAGATGACATAGGTCAGGCTAGCGCACATGCAGACTGATGGCAACACCTGCATTCACAACACACACTGCTGTGCCATGCTTAACACTCTGTCCAGATGCACCTGATGAGCAGGTTGTCTAACTGTCAAGTCACTTCTGATTATTTTACAGAGATTGAAAGGCCTGTTAGGACAGTTTCTTGCCCTCAAGTTCTCTCTCTCTCTCTCTCTCTCTCTCTCTCTCTCTCTCTCTCTCTCTCTCTCTCTCTCTCTCTCTCTCTCTCTCTCTCAGCTTTGGAAAACTAGTCTGAACATGCCTGAACAGATGCAGCAATAGATTAATAATACTAGTCATAAATTTGTGATAGAAATCATTAACAAATCTCCTGTTTTGCAAATTCAATCATAGTGTCGGGCACAGGAGTGCACTGAATCAGAAAACCAGAACAAGTCTGGACTTGCCCCAGTTGGTGTAACATTGAATTATTAACTGTGAATGTTCCTGCTTCGTTTAATAAAGAATCCCGTCCATACAGCACTGTTTAAAAATAAATCTACATCCACATGAAAATGCAACTGCATGCTTCAAAGTGCTGTGAATAAAAACGCCTCATGTAAACATATAAGATATTGGCACACATTCTGAGGACTACGGAAAAAGCGGGGCAAAAGCTGACAACCTCAGTTGTCCATGTCTATATGGGAACAGTTAAAACAGAGTTTTCTAAATATCTGAAAGGTCATTTGTAAACACTGTTTGTGTGTGGATGAAAGCTCACAACTCATAGAAAAAGCTATGTATATAAAAATACCTGTGTAAGCGTAAACTAGGCAATTTACAGACCCAAATAGATTATAAATGATGGTATTAAATTCATATAAATGCTGTGCATTTGCACTTTTGCCACATCTTTGTACACCCATTAAGCTCTTTCTTTATACATGTGTATTTTATCTTTGTTGTACAAATGCAAATGTTTCTTCTTTCATCTCTTAGCCTCTCCGCTCTGCCATTCATTTCAGCACCTATGCTTAAAAAAAGAACACCGATATGAATTTAACCAAATGTACAAACAACTATGCCATGCATACACATTTCGGTGCTTTCATTTCCTGCCTATTCACAACACTTTCCAGACCGCCATCGTCGCCAGAATGACAACCCTTGTTGGAATTCTGTCGCATCACAGCAGCACATTTGAATGCTAAAGCCATTAGCCAAGGATCACTCACAGTCAGAACTGGCAGTGATAAATAACCCAACTGGAGAAACCTGATTAGGAGAGATGGAGGCAAGGCAAGGGAGAAAATGAGTAACAGGAACGAGGCAGTTTATCAGTCTGCAGTCAGATTGGAAATCACACACGGAGAAAACATGAAATGTTCATCTGCAATGGCTCGTGTCAAGTGTTTACCATAGCATAGGTTGGGGAACGAAGAACTTGTCACAGGCCTATTTCTAGTAGGTCACACTTGAGCAGGCTGTGGTGTGTAGGTTGCTAAGTGATAACTTGGGGAGATCACTGTGTCCAACTGAAATAACAGCCTGGTCCATTGGAATGATTATCCTAGAAACTGAATGATTGTGGAGATTGTGGTGCAGCCAAGGGTGATCAATCAATGAACTGACTGAGATGGTGAGCATACTGTAACACAATAAATGTTCTAACCCAGTAATGTGTACCATCATTTTATCATCTTGCCTTTTCAGACATTTATAACATTTCATGTGGAAGATAATTACAATTGAAAATTGATAAATTAGCCTTTGGAACTGTAGGGCTTTTCTTTGTATCCAATCTGTGCAATCATTATGTTGGTAAGGACCCCCTTACTGGTTCTAACCAAGCGCAAACCTCTGGTGCTGAGAGATGAATGCAACACAGAAGTGCCAGACCTTGCAGTTCATCGAATGGCCACTTTAGGTTTACCTTTACATTTACCTTTACTTTTATCCAAAGTGACTTACATGTAGTATATGTGTCATTAGTTGGACTGGTCATACACCAGCAATTGTAAGCAACCAATAGAATGTCAGAATAGTTACAGCATTTTGTCATCATGTCTACTACCATGTCAATATATAATTAAATAATCCAACAAGTTCCAGGTTGGCTGCAAAAGGTAGTCAATCCCCATAGATGTCAATGTTATAATGTATTTTTTACAACAAAAATTAACATATAAACAGCCTGGTTCAAAATACTATTTTGTCTAGTCTTTCCATTCATGACTACTGTATGATGGATGAATTATGTTATAACTTATCAGTTAGAAATATAATAGCCATATATTTATTCCATTATAATGAATCGAGGGCATTACAGGAGGAGTAAGCTACTATATTGGCGACGGCCAGAGCCTGTTTATATATAAAATCTATGGTGCCAACCAATCAGCATTGTTGTTTTGGTTTCAGGTGTGCCCCTCTGTAATGTGTGCAGGCGCAGATGGAAAGAGATAAGAAACTGCTCGACCAAGCCTTCGCTCTGGGTTTAATGCATGTGCACTGCTTCACAAACCGAAAACAACACAAAAGGCACGAAAACTAGCATAATGGCAAATAATAACCGACAGCTCAACATAGTCCATCCCCAACATAAATAAACCCCCACCCTCCCACAGCTGAAAACATTGGACAAACATGAAAAGTCGGCCAGAAGATCGCACACTGGCGAAAAAGAATGGCAGGGGGCGCACCGCTTGTTGATGCGGCCCTGGATGTTACCCCCTCCTGCATTTATGCAACTTTGGGTGATTATCTGGTGTTCTATGGGATGCAATCAAGTACCTCAAACATACATGCAAACATGCAAGCCAGATCATTTTGTTCCTTTTCTCCATAAGGACTTGGTTACACAAAATCACAAAAGTAAAAATGGATAAATGAAAAAAAGTAGCATTTTAACTCCACAATCAATTCAAACCTTAAAGTAACATGCACTTTATACAATTTGAATGTCCATATCTGACTTCTAATTTACAGTAAAGAGATATATATCAATTATAGTGTTTGTCAATTCTACATCACAGCCAACATATCACAATATTATAGACCACACAACTGTAGTTAAACTACATAACTGTGTAACTGTTACTCAACAGTAGATGCTTCAAGAGAGGCTCATGACCTGTATAGTCATGTTTATATACATTTATATGCAGTTTGACTATTATCATTAGTATCATTGTTATCATTATTTTTGTGAGATTTAACACACCCTGGTAAATGATTAATATAGAAGCCAACCATTTATTTTGACCAATAACTAACAATATAAGATCTACACTGACCTGTTTTGTAAACATTTTCCCTGAGACACATGTACAGTACTATGCTATGTACACACACACATCCTGAATTTATCCACACACACATTGACCTTTCCCTTTGCCCGTTATTAATACATGCAGGGTGTATTAGGAAAGGTTAACCAGCTAAAAGGCCAGCACCACTCACACAGATTAAAAACAAGGAAGGGAGAGGTCATTTTGTCAATGCCACAAACAAGTGGAGGTCCTTCCCCGGAAACAGGAGCCTTCTAATTTCAGTAATGATCCCTGTGACGTGCTGTGTCAACAGAGGATGCCCATGGAAAGCAATTGCATATTAATAACAAATTAAAAGGCATCAGGGGGATACATTGTCTAGGTGGCCACTTGCATCTATCTCTGCAGGATCAGAATAAAAAAAAGCATGTTGTTGTAGAATGAAGACGTGAAGATTTATGATGGAACATCAAGTCATGTGATCCATTCATTCAACAGGCTTCCTGCATGTTTTAAAGACCTGAAGTCATAGCTTCTCCTGATGCTCTCGTGCCACTGCAGTGTACCATATGGCTTCTGTGAGTGTAGTCAAGATGCTATAGCAAAAACGAATGGTGAACTGGACGCGCAGAAGAGACACAGAGCAAATAACCTAAACATCTGTTTCTCTTCTCAAACCCTACGGTGTAGGTGGCCCTATACACCGTCAAGAAGAAGACTACACAATTGGGAGAAAAACGTGCCACACCAACATACATCACTTGTGACCAGACAGAAAATCCATCAAACCTCTCAGTTATTCACTCTGCATACCTAAAGCTCACAAGGACCTTAAAGATATGCTCCGTGGGAAAGTCCTCAGAAGTAAAAAGGGGTGCAGTCACACGGAAAAAGCCATAATTCACAGCATTAACTCTAGGTTCTCCTACCCTGACTCCATCTCTCTTGCTCCCTGAAAGTAGGTCAGTGTAATGATGGTGTCATTGTCTGGACTCAGTAGCAACATATTTGCATTAGTCATCCCAGCTAGACCGTACAGAGAAGGATTTCCCTGCTCACCTGTGCCAGTGAGTCAGTGAGGTTTGCACTGAAAATAAACCAGAATATCACAGAGAGCCATGAATGAGTCATGAATGGGACTAGACACTGTGTGTTCTTTACCTAAACAGATGTACTGTATGTATTGGACTGTACAGTTTAATGAAGTACACTAAGCGACAGAACGTGATGAAGATCAATGCAATTCTGTTTGAGAAGAACTCACATCATATACAGTATAATCAATATTTTTGGTTTTTTTAAAACAAAAAAGGTACCGTAGTGCAAAAAAATGATTGAAGAAACTAGTACGGTATTAAAGCCATAGCCTCTGTAAAGTAAATATAAAAAGTAGCTCACAATTATCTAAGTGAAATAAATCAATTATATTTACTGTCAATTTATTTCACAATATACTTAGCAGTAGAAAGATTACAGATATTACTGCGGCGAAGTGACATAACGTGTTATTACTTCTCTATTCCTATTATTAAATACAGTACAGAGCATTTTTAAAGTCATACAGCAACATCTTTTAAAAACATTTGTGTCACATTTTGATACCATCAAAGCTTTTTTTGGTTTTCATCATATTATACAGTATAAGGATTTACATTAAAGATTATATAATAGGTAAGGTAAGAATATTTCACACTCACAATGAAAATATGCAAAGCTGAGGAAACAAGTTGAGAGGAGGCCCACTGGCAATCTGTAAGGGTGTTTAAAAACTTGGCTCCAAGCTATGCAATCAAAGCTATGTACCTAAACTCAAACTGCCAATTTTGCATGCTTGACCAAATTTAGAAGGCTAGGATGGAACTTTCCATGACTTAAGCAACCTTGAACCATTAATAATAACTAGTAGAAAATAGGATGGCAACTTCAGGGCTTCAATAATTTCAGAGGGTTTCTAACATGAGATACCAACTGTAATTACATTTAAACACTGTTAGTGTGTTAGAGTGATGGTTTAAACTTCTAGAATTACATACACACAGGCAGGCATCTTGAGCTGTGGCTTTATTATAATGAGTCACCGTCTGCATTAATACATTAGGCTCGTGAAGGGCTTTAAAATAAAGCATTGCATTTATGTTCTAACTGAGTAACATGCTGAGAACAAGTTGGCATTTAATACGACACATTGGCAGCCTGCTCTCGGGACAAGCATGCTCAAGCTTCATGCATATCTTATACATAAGGTTTTCATTTCTGCGCTCCTAGATAACATATTGCAATACAACTGAGAGATCCCAGAATAGATGCAGGAAAAGGTGGAGGGCGGTGGTGGTGTGGCGCGGGGGGAGGAATCCATAAAAATCCCCTCCCCTTAGTTCCCCTCACCTCTCTCTCACACTGGCGGTTCCCATTTCTGTTTGTTTTTAATATTTTCATCTGGTTTCTCGTTGCCTCTGTGTCATTCTAACTTCCGCGAGTTTAAATCTGATGTTTTTTTCCACATTTTCTTTTTCTTTTTTTTAAACCTGGACTTAAGTGACTTGGAGGCAACCAGAAAGGCCTTGGTTCTGTGCTCTCTCACACAGATAGACTTTCAACTACAAAAGACCCCTATTGCTACTTTTAACTTCTCCCCCCTCCCCACCGCTACTCCCTCGGGCTCCCACTCACATCCAGCTGGGAGCAACTTTGTTGATAAACCCACTTTAGAGTGCAGGAGTCTGGCGGGAGAGTTTTTCATCTCCCCGTGCTATTTGAGTAACAGTGATATAAGATTGTGTGTGCGTGTGTGTGCGTGTGTGTACCCACACGTCTTTTTGTGACTGGGACTACTGGGTTTTCTTATCAGAAAG
>JAODLL010037419.1:0-21789 GCA_026546735.1 Forbesichthys agassizii
CACCTCACTGTGGGGGAAGGAGCCAGAACTTGTGCAGGAGGTGGAGCGCTACCATTTAGATCTGGTGGGGCTTACCTGGGAGATAATGTGGGAGGTGCTGTGGGAGTATGGGGTGAGGGAGTCCCTTTTAAGGGAAATCCATTCCCTGTATGTCCAAAGCGAGAGCTGTGTTCGGATTCGCGGCAGTAAGTCAGACTCATTTCAGGTGGGGGTTGGTCTCCGCTAGGGATGCGTTTTGTCACCAATCCTGTTAGCGATTTTCATTAGCAGGATATCGAGGCGTAGCCGTGGTGGAGAGGGGTTGCAGTTCGGTAGCCTAAGGATCGCTGCTTTTTGCAGATGATATGGTCCTGATGGCATCATCTGTTCGTGACCTCCAGCACTCACTGGATCGGTTCGCAGCCGAGTGTGAAGCGGCTGGGATGAGGATTAGCACCGCTAAATCCGAGGCCATGGTTCTCAGCCGGAAACAGATGGAGTGCCTACTCCAGGTGGGGAATGAGTCCTTACCCCAAGTGAAGGAGTTTAAGTACCTCTGGGTCTTGTTCATGAGTGAGGGGACTATGGAGCGAGAGATTGGTCGGAGAATCGGAGCAGCAGGAGCGGTATTGCAATCACTTTACCGCTCCGTTGTGACGAAAAGAGAGCTGAACCGGAAGGCAAAGGTCTCGATCTACCAGGCAATTTTTGTCATGGAGGGTGGGTTAAGACTGAAAGAACAAGATCACGCATACAAGCGGCCGAAATGGGTTTCCTCAGGAGTGTGGCTGGTTTCTCCCTTAGAGATAGGATGAGAAGCTCAGCTATCCATGAGGAACTCGGAGTAGAGCCGCTACTCCTTCGCGTCGAAAAGAGCCAGTTGAGGTCGTACGGGCATCTGGTAATGATGCCCCCTGGGAGCCTCCCTTGGGAGGTGTTCCAGGCACGTCCAGCTGGGAGGAGGCCTCGGGGAAAACCCAGGACTAGGTGGAGAGATTATATCTCTACACTGGCCTGGGAACGCCTCGGGATCCCCCAGTCAGAGCTTTCCAATGTGGTTCGGAAAAGGGAGGTTTGGTGTCCCCTGCTGAAGCTGCTGCCCCCGCGACCCAACTCCGGATAAGCGGATGACGATGGATGGATGGAAGGTGTTTAATGTACATCATGACTTGAACCTCATTTCAATACATCTGCACCATGCCAGATTTGTAAAACCCATGTCTAGCAACTGCACAGAATGGTATACTAGTGGACTGGAGATATTCAGTGATTATTACAAAAAATGTATTAGCTTACAATCGCTTACCATGCTGCCATGAACACAAATAAGATGGTCTCCCTTTTTAACCACATTTGCATTACTGTTCTTGCTATTGCTCCAACAAGCAAAATAAATCCGTTAAAGTCTCTCAACCTTGGCTAAATGAAGCCAACCAAGCTGTAAAAACAGAATGTAGGAGAGCTCAGTGATCAACAGCAGCAAGTCATCACAATGCCAGGCTTATATGTGAAGGGACGTCTTAGAGTGTGTAACATATTCTCAGTGGCAGTGGGTACCGGGGCAACAGGGGATCAAGTATTCGCTGGGCTATCTCCAGAGGACATGTCCTTATTCTGCTTTTAATGTTTTCTGCTTTATCTTTAAAGAACTTTGTAAACTCTGTTTTTAAAGGCAAGACAGAAAACACAAGGAGACGTGTGTGTATCCAGTCGTGCGTGACAGACATTTTTATTCAGATTACTAGAAGAATGTTAAGGTAAGCAAGATAAGAAGAAACCCTTTAATGGGTTTCTGTTTATTTTCTTATGGTAATTCAATTGAGAGAGTGAGTGAGTGAGTGATATTAGGGCTCATCTAACTAAGCTAACCACAATAATAATTAACTATTTACTTTAAGTACATGCATGCATTCAGCCATAATGTAGCACTAATAGTACTAGTTCCATTAAATTAAGTTAATTAATTAATATATTTTAGAAATTGTTTAAATGTTAGCAAGTGACTCTTCACTATGTACACTACATTGTTAGCACCTGGACGTGAATGTTTTCTTCTTGATCTGCGAGGATAGCTCCATGCCATGAGACATCTGGGATGACTGTGCCTCTTGCTCTTGATGAATCACCGTCTGGGTTTCCATGGCGACCCGCTTACTGCCACCTGAAGAGGGAGGGGAAAGGAGAGGGGTGAGACTGTCCACATGGAAGCTGGGCCATTCCATTCAGTCGGCGAGGTAAAGAAATGTTGAAGCATGTCGAGCTACGATCTTTAGAGTGCTCTGATTGGTAGTGACTTACACCGCATTAGGAATGCAAGCAGTATTAACTCATGAACAAGGTTGCAACATAATTAAAGATGAAATCTCATCTTCACACTAAATACACTACTTCAAACTACTTTTAACTATTCCATTACCCACTCTAAATATGTAATTTACTGTATCTAGAGCTCAGCGAAGGTAAGGTACTAACTATAAGGTAAAAAAAGTAAATAATACCTATTCCAAACAAGGTTGTGCTGAATTGAAATTTGGTCCCATGCTTCATTTCTAGAGAATTGTAAAATGAGCTCAAAGAGTACAGTAAGTGTATGGAAATGTTAATTATACTATTTAGCACTGAGAGATTAGCGCAACAATGAGAGCAGACAAGTTCTCACAGCTCCAGTCGTCTTGGGATAATGACTGAAGTTCATTAAGTGTCACCACATAATATTATGGGATCACTTTCTGTTAAAGGCTATGTCCAAAGGTTCTAGTGGCAAGTACCTGTGTGTATAACTGTGCCGATTGTCACTTGACTGGCATATGACAACTGCCCGATCAAATCATATTCAAACATATTTTGAGTTTTTCCACTGGGAGTATTTCCAGTAGAAGCATATTGATTTATTGTTGATTGATGTGTATGCTTCTGATCCCATTTGAGACTTAAACTGTAAATAAATTAATACATAAACCTACCCTGATTTATTTATATCTCTAAATGAAAATGATGTGGATAATAATTATTAAAAGCAACCCTATTTATTTATTGGAAAATTGATAACTGTGCGACTATGAATGTGGTGGAAGGTACATGTTGAATGATGTGTCCCGTTGTGGGCCACTGAGCCAGTAATCATTCATCTGGTGTGCCGCTGCCCACATCCAACCCATCATTAATCATCAGCTTGCCCAAGAGGAAGGTTAGATGCAGATCGCATCCAACCAACAGAATCAGGTCACACCTGAGTTAGCATCATCAACCTCTTGTTGTTTTATGTTGCCTTCAATAAAACAAAGGAAACTAGCTAAAATGCATGTTTTCTAACAGGTTAGAGGCCATGCTTATATTCCCTTTTGAGACTTATTGTAGTGTAATCGGTTAATGCAATTATTTTCAAATTGATCATTCTCTGTGGAAAGCTTCTTTTATGGGACCCTGGGAGAGAAGAAGCCTCAAAGAAATTGAAGCTTGTTTATGGTTCTACTGTTCAGAATCCTTTCAGAAATGGCACCTCTGTGAAAATAGCCAAATAATGGCAGAACAAAGAGACCGATGATTTGTTATTCTACCAGTTGAATGGGGAACACATCTAGTGGCTTGCTTGATGTGGTCTCTAGAGAGTCATGTATAGCTTCCTCCATTAACTTCAACAGACAATACCATTAAGAGGTTCAAGTAGCTGGAGAAAGGAGCAGTGACTCTCACGAGGAACATTAGGTTAAATAGAAGCTCTTTCTGACAGCAAAGACGTGGCTGAAGTGTGCAGCATCATTGCATGGAGAAGAGCGTAAAAGAACAGTGCACTTGGTGTTTCCATTGCATTTTTTATATTTCCTATAGCGTTTATCAGGAGAAATAATGCAACAGAAGTCTGTCCTTAATACCATCCTTAAACCTGGATAAAGGTTAAACAATATCTATTCTACTCACGTTGTCTCTTTGAAGAAATGCAAAATCCACCAGATCTCACTCTTCCTCGCTTGCTCACTCTCTCTTTCTGTTGTGCACTGATCAGTCTTTCCACCTTCCTTTGGGTCTTGACATTCCTCTCTCCTCTTTCCCACACTCACTGGGGTTGACCCTGCACTCAAAACGTCCTTTACTGTCAGCACGCAGACAACACAATGCTCTGCCATTCTTAAGCTAGTAAATATAGACCAATGACAGACCACAGACATGCATTCGCACACCTGCTAATCAATGCCAACAAACCATATCGACTTACAGTGCTCTGCGGACAAGCATCTAAACGGTGACACAACGGATCCCCATGCAATATGGGCTGTCTGCCTGGCCCGTATAACCTGAACAGCTGAAACCAACAGCTGGATGGGCCGCAGGGAAATCACTGGAGATGCCGACGTCAATGTCTGCCCAGGAAAGGAAACATATTTATTTTTCATCTCCCCTAATAAACATTTACTACTGAAGAACCACAGTAGTGGTTCTTTGAACTGTATAACCCACCATGACCCATCCAGAAAGTTCATGATGTTATTAGCGGTTCATCAACAACCCATGTGAAAGAAATGGATATGGATACTAAGTGGCACATGTAAAACATGTTAAGTGGTATTATATAATGTGCAATTATTATTAATAATTTACTAAAGCAAACACAAGCAATGTATATTAATGCAGTATCTCAATATTACATTTTTTTACAGTTTACAAAAAAATGTTTTGTTTAGTTTTTTTTCCAAATGAGATGAATGCAGTATACATGCAAATATGTTCATCATCTTTTGAATGCATACTGAATTCATCCCATTTGAAAATACTTTTAACGTTTTTTTTTACAGACAGTATCTACTGTCTTGCAACCCCCTAAAAGCAACACATGACCCATTGATATGTGTGAGACTCAAACACATACTGCTGCACTACTTTAAGGATAATGGAGTTGTTGAACAGAGGAGGAACTACATTTCCCAGTTGGCTGCTTTGTCAGAAACAGAAGCCCTGTCCTTGGATATTTGTTCAAATGAAAAGAAAAGAGTAATAATGGCCCCAGGCAGCACCTGGGACTTCTTTTACTCTGCTGTAAATACTATTCCTTTGCTGTTTCTTTATCTGTGCTCCTGTGTCTCCTCTCTGCGTCCATCATGTCCTATCTACAGTGCTTTCGTGACATCTCTTCTTGCAGTGATCTTTGTTTAGTTCATGGTACAGTACTTGTTCCTCTCTCATTAATCAGAGAACTCAATCTGACTTAATTAAACGTGTGTGTGCGTAGGCATCTTAATGGTGCACGTTTCTGTGTGTGCTTAGTCATCCAGTGTTTACACAAATAAAATATTGACTCTTTAAAGAAGGCTAGTGATTAAAAAATACATAAAAGTAAATATTCCACCTCCAGAAACTATTGGAGGATAGATTATTTCTAAGTGTGTGTGTGTGTGTGTGTGTGTGTGTGTGTGTGTGTAGCAGCTCAAGGCTCAATTCAAGGCCAGCGTGTTGTGTGGCAAGATGAGGTATTATTTAAAGCCTTCAGTGGTCACACCTGTCTTTGTATAGTATCAGCACACAATGCAGGCTGGAGTTGCCAGGCCCACTCCTCTTTTCATATATCTGCAGTGACAGATCGACTAAGAATAACCGCTAGGACAAAACAGCCGAGGGCCACATTCATTCATTCCTTTTCCAATATCAGTCTATTTGCTCTCATTAGAATTAACTGTTGAACAGAAACATCTTTTCTAGTGTATCTTCATTGTTTATCACGGGAAAAGGCCTTCCCTTTTCATAAAAAAACTGTGAGAATGAGATACAGTATGTTTAGCACACGAGGCAATTATCACTGACAGATTATTTAGCCAATCATTTTACTGTTTATTTTTCAGACTAACAAAGTATGTTTCACACCACTTGACAAAAAGAAAATAAATAGGCTCCCAGGCTTTCCCCCCTTTTACTTCTCAATTATCGCATGCCAACCTGCACCCTCAGGGGGAAACTCAATTCTAAAATGGCTGCCGCCAGCTGTCGAAATGATCCCAATTGCGGAGTTGAGTTTTGTATTGTATTGTAAACAAAACACAAAACTTTCTTTTTCATCTAACCAGCTGCAGTTGAGTACAGAGAAGCACTCACTGAGGGTCTGCTTGAGGATTCATTATTTCCTGTCCTGTCTTGACAGCTGTTTTTGTGCCTATTTCGAATCAAGGACCCATTAGGGCTCATTAGAACGCTGGTGGTAGTAAGATCCAATTAACTGTAGACTTCAATCCATCAAGGAAATGTGGTCAGGGAGAGAGGGAGTAGAGGTCTGGTTAGGGGGATATTGTGAAAGAACTGTGTAGCTCATCATAATGAGTCGGCTATGTAGGTACTTACTGTACAGTATAAAGAACCTCTTGCTGTTCATCATCCATGTTGATTCTGTAGATGTTTGGGACTGCCGGAAATAACAAAAGAGAACACTTTGAGTAATGTACTGTACTGTAATGTCATTAAACACATATTCTAGATGCTGTGGCACAACATATTATACTGTACGGTCTATTGCTCTCAAAATGCAATAAATAAAAGTTTAGTCTTTCTCTGCATGCAATCTTTAATACAATTATGTTATGAACACAGGAGTAATGTACAATATATGACCAGTGGAGTAAGGCCTTGATCTGGCTACAGTTGTGAATACGCCACCTTGGGACTTGACCCAAGGTGCACTGTAACTTTATATTATATACCTCCACCTGCTATGCTTTTATTCTTCCTCCCTCCACTACTACAGGCTAACTGTTCCCATGATAGTGCAGAGGGTCGGTGGAGTTAAACATAATTAGCCTATGGGGAGTCTTGCTGGCGACCAACATCCTAAAACTATATTTTCCCAGGTTACATATAAATGTTTAGCAATCCTTTCTGACAACTGTGTCTTACTACTTACTGGGCACAGAGCAGCATGTGGTTGGGAAGATGCTGGTTCGAACCCCGCTATAGCTGAATGTTGGTGTCCTTGAGCAAGACACCTAACCATTATTGACATCACAATTGGTGTTTAAATGTGTATGTGATTGGGTCATTGTGAGGCAATCCTGTACAGTGATTTAAATGGCCTGAAAGTTAAAGTGCTTTAGTGCGTCATGTATCATTCTGCTATTACTGAAATACAAGACAAATGTGCACAAATTTCCAATGCTTTATTGTTGTTACTAAAAGATATTAAAATGCTAACCTTATTCTTAATATTCTAAAACATTGGTTAGCTCTCTACCAACCTGATTTTGACTTTACACAGGCCCAATATAATTGCATTTCCCCCACTATCTTCCTACTGTAAATGAGAAGCAGGAATAAACCTTCATCTGCTATCAAATTTGAAGATCACAGTGTAACCCAATTTGTGTGCCCCAAGAGAGCACACATATATTTCAATGGAGCTAATTCTCTCAACCATATCAGTATATCAGTAGATAAACGTGGAAAAGGAAAGACAAATGGTTGCTGCCCATATGGTGTTTGAACGCTGGCAGATATGTGTTGTGGTATTAGACCGCCACACATATCAATTTACACTTTCAAAGTTCCTATATTCATACTTTGCCTGATAGGGTTTTAATTACGTCAAACCATTTTATTGCTCATTTGTTCACTTTTCTGCAATTGTGGAATGTTTTGAAATCTCAAATAACTTTAAACTTGCCAAAATGTTTGCCAGGTAGTACAGAAAGTGCATGCAACACACCTTATTAAAGCTGTGTGGCACATTATTAGGGTATCGTGTAGTTTTGTATGAAAGTATTGTTTGTAAGCAAGACATTCATTAATTGCTATAAACTCATCATGTCAAAGTGTGTTTATCATGTGAGGCAGAGACTTTTAGTCTCAGATGACAAGTAGGACTTTTAAAATAGAAAGGGTAGAAACCACAGACAGACACTATACTGTATAAATATATGTACTGTATAGATGGATAGATAGATAGAGTCTTAAAACTCAGCATTCATAAATCTCTCTCTCTCTCTCTCTCTCTCTCTCTCTCTCTCTCTCTCTCTCTCTCTCTCACCTACATGCTCCCACACATGCTGTATATTCATGTTTATCTTGTCTCTGTATCACACCGATGAACCTGGCTGGTGAGTAACTAGTGCCAGTGTGTGCCATTACACGCTCTTCTCTTCTCTGTTGATGCAGAGCCCACACACATGCCGGGGGAAGTATAGCTGAAGTACTAATACACACAACCGTGTATGCATGTGTGTCATTAATATGAGTAGGGTCAGCAGAGGTGTGAATGGAGTAGATGTGTGGGGGTGCTGCATCTGAAAAATGAAACACAATGTACTTCATGAACCACCAATGGACTTAATTGTGCTGAGTAAGTCAAGCAGCTGTGACATTGTGCCATCACATGTACATTTTGGACTGCTGTCATGAATTTTGTAGCAGGTCTAGATCATGAGCATTTCAATTGTAGCCTGGTGTACCACTAGGTACACCAGCTACAACTGCTTTGATCGCCTCATCTAGCTCTACCACCATTCAGAAACATGCTTATACGAACAGGGTTTACAGACTGTAATCTCAGAGAAATAAATTGATCTGTGAGCATAGTCGGGCGCAGCCAGGCTATTTCAGATGCGTGCCCATTCTATAAGCAATGTTTTATAAATGCATGGTTCTAAAGGCCAGACAAAGGAATGGGCCAAAGATTTACAGTTATAAATGGACACATAGCACAGTCATGTCTAGCTCTGTTTTAGCTGTGTTTACCCAGCAAGAAGATACATTAAACACAAAATGTTTTGTTATGGATTGAAATGTATTATGTCATGATAAGAAAACACTTTTTATGGAAGCACGTGGACATTACAAAATTGGCTATATTGGCATATTTATTGTTTTAGAAAGCTTGTTTTTCTTAATGTACCACAGTGCTCATTATTTATACATATCTTATTTTTTCAAATCTGTCTGTACACTTTTTGTTGTTTTGGAAGATATTGTGTTTTTTTTTTTTGTGCCTATATCTGCTTATTATTTAATAGCATATTTAATTCAGTTAGGCCTACTAGCAGCTTATTGAGACTAGAATCATGGAGACTATTTTCTCATCTGAAATGTACTGTAACTTGGCAACAGGTGTCATATGGGCTGCACTTTGCCACGTTTGCACAAGCAAACTGGTTTATTGTAGGAGACAATACCCGTGAACATTGCCCTGGTTCAATACAAGATGAGATTTAACATGTCACGCTGGGCAATATAGTATTCTGACACGGTCAAAAGTCTGTGACAGTTTACCTGGAGAGGAAATGTCATGACTGATGTTGCATTATTTTTGTTATCAAATACTTTAAATTAAATAAAAACTTTAATAATGTTTCACATTTACAGCCAATTCATTACAAACACCATTAAGTATAAAACTCGTTATATTTCAGTATTATACTGTACAATATTTAGTTAATTTGTGAATAACATAATAGTTGGTCACAAAGGACAATGCAGTTTACAGTTACATTGACCACTGTTTGTACAAGATTACAGCATTTCTATTATAGGTTAGCTTGCTTTTATCTGCATGCCACTGGGTTGGTGACCCCACCCTTGAAGAGAATAGCTGTCTATAGTTTCAAACACTGTAATTTCACCGCCTGAAAAAACACCTTTTATTTAATACGAGGAACAGGTCAGACAAAACAGGAAAAACGTTTTCTATGAAAACAGCTGTTCTGTATTTTTCCTATACTGTAGTCTACTGTGTGTAATGTAGTTGCTGTTATAGTATTTTGTATTGTAGAAACAGTTCTATAATTCTTTTATTTTTTTGTTTTTAAACTTTGAAACATCATTTCCTTATATGACAAACACGAAGCAAAGATAATGTGAAGGCCTTGTCAAATTGAATATTTTGTGCAATGTAAAAAAAAGTTTTTTTCTGTATTCTGCTTGAACACCTGCTTACGATAGTTCTAAGCTATAGGATGGCTTGTTCGTAGCTCAGTTTGTAGCTCAGAAGCAGTACAAATGACTGTGTGCTATTTTTTCAATCCTGTCTTAAAATTATCTTAATTTTTCAAACGCTGCCTCTATGATATATTTCTATCCAGATTACCATTGGATAAAACAATCAATCAATTGTCAATTATGAGACCACTGGGTAGTTAATTACGAACTTCATTCGCACATAGATTACCCAAAAAGTCATGTTCTGCGCAACAATTCACCTTTTTCGTTTAGACCTTGATGACACTGCTGATGCAAGCTGTGTCAACACAACTTAGGCCTATACTAGATTTATTGATAGTTCCCAGACTCATTTGTAAAGCGATGGCAGACATTTGGATGGTTTTAACCAGGTACATATTTAGCACACCCACTTAAATAATGTATTCTTTTAGTATTTAACAAATATTGAAAACATTTTGTGCTGCACCTGTGTTGTGCAGGTAAAGGTGCAGGTTCAGATTAAATGTGATTCCACGTTTTATTAAAAATATAAAAATACAACTTTTTCTGCATAAGATAAAACCACATATTGCTTCTGGGCAATTTTGAAAATAAGCAACTCCTGCCTTTAACAGGTCAATGGTTGTATAGCAGACTCAACAGATTCGATGCATGGTTATATATTTAAGTCAAGGCTGTCGCTGGATCATAAGCCACACGGGAGACACAAGAGGGACTTCTTTGGTTCTGCATCAGCACCAAAGCATTTTTGTTGGACCCATCAACTTCCCTTTACCCTTACTAAGCTCACTGAGCTGAAACGTGTCTTTAATGTCCTTTGTGGAACTGTTATCAGGGAAATAGACATTGAGTTATCAGAGTGGTATTGCCGGGAGGAATTATTCCAGAATCTTTAGCATGCAACCTCCCAAAGTGATTTGCCTGGGTATGTGCTCTATATTCTCCCCGTCAGGATGATCCCATGTCTGCTGAATGCAAGTTATTACTTGGCAACGGTTGACCTCTGACGTAATTCCAAGTGGGGTGGCTGGCATCCAAGTTCGTTTATAACCTGATGTAAACGGAACTGGCCCTGATTGCCTGCCTTGACAGTCTGGGAACAGACCTGGAAGCAGAGGTTGGATTGGAGAATCGCAGGAGTTACCCCACAGGGTGGGTGTGTTTAGAGGGCTGTGTTCGCTGCTTGAGTCCAACCACTCCTCCGTGTCTTCTGCACTGTGTAATGAGCACAGTGTCAGAGGGCCTTCATTCTCTATGTCTAGCAGGTCACACAACAACGGCCCCTCCGGAGTTGAGGGACAACTGTGTGTTTCTGAGTCAAATGTGAACATAGGCAACATTAGTTTCCCATTGCTATCCACAATAGTGTGCAGTAAGATTGGCTGCTGTGAGTCAGGTGAAAGTGGCTGCGTTTTAAGCTTTGCATTGTTTCTACAATGATCCATGCTCAGATTCTTCAAAAGACAGGGCAATTGAAGCCTCTCGTCTGGCCTTTCTTCACGCGCGCCATGCTTTAACCTGGTAGTCTCCTTTGCAGGCTCGTCGACGCCAACTGCACTGTAGATAACAGAAGACTGGCCGCTGGTGTCCTCGCCCCATTGGGGGAGGCTGGTTTGACTTCTGTCTGAGCGGGCGGTGCTGTCACATGACACGTTTTCAAATGGAATGTCCTGGGAGAAGTAGCCTTCCGTCTCCGTGGAGATGAAGCTTGGCTTGTCGTGGACTATGTTGTAGACACTTACGCCATGTTTGGGGGAAACCTCGGCTTTAGAAATGAACAGGCTGTCATCTGGACCCTCCAGTGCTGGAGACAGGGCTTTGCATGGATTCACCTGTTTGGAAGAAAAGAACAGTAGCATGTTACAATAATAGATTCATAGCGGGATAGAGTACATGAAGGATGCTTTGCCATACAACTTATAACTTATAATGTGGCTAATTCACAGCTGAAGGTTAGCTTGATAGTGAACTGATAACAGCACATGCTCCATATATTTCTAAGGAATTTTATGCACCCCTAAGGGCGAATGTTTCCTGTAAAGCAACATTTCCTGGTCTCTACCTACCAACATTATGGGGAATTCCCAAAACGACTGTCTTACCAAAACGATTGGCAGGGGTCTCTTCTTTTTCAGGTAAAGAAATAGCATTATAATAAATATTATGGCAGGCACCATCAAAACAGCAGTTGCCACAACAAACCATGGGAGAAGCATCCAGGGGTCACCTGTTGGAAGAGAGATCATGATGTCAAGTCACAGTAACCAGCCATTCTGGTTATGTGGTGTAATTCCCTGCAAACTCTCAAGTAGCAATGACTGACGACAGCTTGAATCTTTGCTGGATGTACAAATAGGTATATACCTATAGTGGAAACACCCTGTCATAACAAACCTTTACAGTGATTTGCTTATAGACAATTCTCAGTAATTCGTGATGTACTTGGAAAGTTTGATGACACATTTCAAAGACGATAAAACAATAGCACAAACTGGGTGCAGCTTTAGTGCATGAGATAATTCCCTGCCCATACGAGCCTTAGTATCTTGGGAGACCGGTGTTCAAATCTGGGCCCGATATCTCTCTCCACTTGTTTTCTGTCTCTTTTCCCTATCTTATCTAACAAAAATGAAAAGCTGTCTGTCACAAACAGAACAAAATATATTGTGTCTTTCTCAAATCCACGTGCCAGCTGGAACCATTTTCTTTGTCAGTTGTTAACCTACCATCACTGTGGAGCTGTAGCCTACTGTACACATGCACACACGTCCAGAAAGAAAGGCATTCTCTACCTGGTGGTATTGCACAGAAAGAGACAGGGTCACTAGGAGGACGACCGTGCTCAAAGTTTGGCACGTAGTCCACGTAGCCACAATGCTCCTCTCTAGTTTGCAAGTTGATGACAAACTGGCCTGTTGTGCTTATGTTGTCCTGGAAATAGTGGAAGAAATGTCAAACCCTTGACTTTCAAATCATCCATGTTTGTCTATCTGGCTATTGTTTATCTTGTTTATAACCAAATCAAAATTGATCTATTTAAATTAGTTGAACACCTAAGAAAGAGTATTTGTGCATTGAGAGTGAAACACTGTATATGGATATACCATAAATGATTGTCTCTTATGGCTGTGTGCGTGCATATTTCATGGGAAAATGTTCACCTGGATGGCCCATAATGGCTTCGTGACATGCAGGGTGTAGACAGTTGATGGGTTGAAGGACAAAGGATTGTAAGTGTTCAAGATGTCCGCTATGGAGGCACCGCTAGGTCCCAGAGGTAAGGTGACATTCACATATAAAGACAAATCTTTGATTTCTGTAGACAAAATGGGTGGGCCAAGGACAGCTGTGTAGAAATGACAAAAGACAACAGATAAATAAAACAGTTTTAGACATTAATGTTGATTTATTCATTTAAAGTTAAATCAGAAGCGAGTTGTTAATTCAAAGGACAGTTATTTGTTATATAAATATGTTTACTGGGATTGCTGTGTGTAATGTGTGATTAATGTATCAATATAATGACTTTTGAAATGTAGACATTTTAAAATAATGTATAATGCAGAGCAAAATCATTTAGTCATAGTTTGTCATAGATTACGTACTTTCTGCCATGGGTTTGAATCTGTAAGTGTTGCCATGGAACCGACCATTTGCATACACTTGAGCTAAGTAGTGAACATCATAAATCGCTGGGGTTTCGGCAGTCAAGTCACAGGACAGAGCTGTTATGTTTTGACACTCCAATTTGATCTCAAATGGCTCATCCTTTGAATGACTGGAATAAATACAAAAACAAACAAGCCAAAATACAGTTAGTTGTGGAAGAATTTTACCATATGTGTGTTATACTTTATTATGTAAAGTCTAATGCAAGGCACAGATACATAAGGGTCCTGAAACAAGTATTCTAAAGCTACAGTATAGTATATCTCCATACAAAGGTCAGTATCACTAAACAATGCCTATAACATTGTAGACGATATATTCAATGTAAATATATAGCGGAGTAATTGCATCCTTAGAAGAGACTTACTTCCCACCCTCTGTGTGTGAGGTAGTTCCACCTCCTCCCTGTCCAGATGAGTCATTTTGACATTACATATTTCCACAAAATGATCAAGCTGGATAATGTTTGTTGGTATGCATGTATGTTGTCGTTGTTATGTTTGTTGTTGTTATATATACATTTGCATACATATACCATCTTCTCATCATTGGACCCATATGGCCTCATATGACAACTTACACAGTACATTGTAACGGCTACATCTACTTCAAAGATAAAATGTGGCATTAAAACAACTTTCCTTTTTTAGAAAGACAAATAATTGCCATGATCTCATGAAGAGCCGGTAATGAGTGGGCATAGTTAGGACAATCTTTGTCCATGCCTTATTTAACACCAACAAAATATCACTTATTCCAGGTGACATCAGCCGGAAGAAAGTCAATCGGATCTGGGTGGCACTTGACATTTGTCTGGAAGTCTGTGTAATTAGACCGGATGACATTTTGTCGACAGCATGAGGCCAAACGAAATTAAACAGTAAAGGAAATATGCAGCCAGAAGCCATGCCAGGGGAACCATATTAATGACCAGCAACAGGCCCCTCAAACTATTCTTACAGTAGTTTTGTCAGAATCAAGTCAAACTAATATTCAGTCACGGTGTGATACATCTCAGAGGCTGCACACTGTAGCCCGCTAAAGTAAGAGAGACACCCAGATGTATTTTACACTATATGTAGAGAGAGAGAGAGAGAGAGAGAGAGAAAGTGAAAGAGAGAGGCATCAGGAAGAAAGTATAGTATTATATTTTTCATAGTACATGTTAAATGGTAACACTATTGTTTAAAATGAAAATATATCCCCAAATGTGGTTATTTCTTGTTTACAGACAATCATGTTCACTAGTGGTGACACCAGTCACCATATTCCCTCAAACTTATAATACCGGTGTGAAATTACAACTTGTAAATACCCCTATGAACCTTTTTAGCAACATGCTAGAAACTACCAGGAAACTCGCCTTTGTGCTACATGGTTATATTGTATATTCCAGACTGTTTGGTAAACTATAAGCTACTCTACTTGGAATATAGTGCGGTTGTAAATCAAATGACCATTGACCAAATGAAGATTGTCTAAGTCAATAAGCTATTTAGAACTTTGACTAATACATTTTTGTCACTGTTTACCACCTCTACGGGAGTTAAGAGAGTAGGTTGAAGGATGATGGAATGTACTGCAGAAATATTTATTATGCTAATATTATTTGTCTCACCTTGTGTATTCAACACTGTAAAGGACTTCCTGCCCAGGAATGTGAGTCTCCAGATGTTCCCAGTGGAGCACGTTCTTGAAGTTGTTTGAGGTGAAGTTTGGTCTCACATAAGCTGCAGACAGACAGCCTATTGGACATCAGAAAAAATAAAGAAGAAAGTAAATTCTTAAGACCTTAGCTTTGAACTGATATGTTCACTGTAAACATGTTTTACAACTAACAAACTAACAAACTAACTAAACTGCCCAATATCAGCTTGACCTCTTTTTGTAAAACAATATTGTTCTGTTAACAATAGATACAATAGACACCCCTCATGTAACAAAAACCTATTGATGCTTTCAGTGCAACAGCATGCTTTTGACCTCTTTTCCTGTCTTTCTGCACAAGACAATTTTTTAAAAGTTTCCACTAAATGTTATCACTTCTATTTCATAGAAACAACTATTAATGTAGCTTCAAATGAGAACACTCACTATGGACAATAGTGCACACGATAGTTTCATGCAATAATATTTACCACATAACATTTCTATTAATCATTTTATAAAAGTCACATGCTAGCATACACAGATATGCAATATATACAGTATATACTCGTGAAGATATGTCATTGGCTATGGGGAGAACATTTCAAATACAATACAGTAGCCTATTTAAGAAAGCAATTAAAAATGTGACTTTCTTTTCAAGTGGTAATAGTTAATTACAGTAGGTTTTGGCAAAAACTCGGCAAAGCTGCCAGTGTACCCATTTTTAATTGATCAACATTTTGTGTGTACTTAAACTTTTAGATAAAAAATTAGATGAAATCAGGGGTCAGATTTATTTGGAAAATGTAGAAATGGTCTCGATCTAGAAAATATCTTTACAAACCCATTAAACAAACAACAATGGTCATGTCGGCACTCACCATAACAGCACAGGATGAAAAGCCTGACAAACCACATTTTGACTGTGGTCGAGGAGGAGCTCTTGATTGAAGCACCATGTGGTTTAGTCTGCATTTAAATGCAGATATGCACCCTGATCTCAGCAGTCCCCCCCAAAGCAGATGTTGAAGTCCACATAGACACCCAGCATTAAAGCCATGGAATTGTTTGCTACAGTATGTTGTCTGGTCTCCACAGCCCAGACATTCCTCCGTTGCCCTGGGAAAGGAGTGGCCATTCTCAGGTGTGTGGATGAACTTTGAAACGTCTTATCACATGGTTCCTGTTTCTCATTTACTGTTATGTTCCAACCCCTTTCTCTCTCTCTCTCTCTCTCTCTCTCTCTCTCTCTCTCTCTCTCTCTCTCTCTCTCTCTCTCTCTCTCTCTCTCGCTCTCTCTCTCTTTCTGCACCTGAATTTCAGGTTTAGTCAGTTGGGTCCTCTGACATATTTAAGTGAATATGACATGTTAGAGACGTGGCAAGATAATGAGGAAAGTCCTGTGCATATACACATAAACAGGGTAGGTGAGGAGTGAATAGTTTCATATGCCACACCTGTGCTAAGCTCATAGGCATTGTGACTATATAATGACTACACCATAGTAGAACATGCTATCAACATCAACAGCATCATTATCTACAATGTAAGAGCTCATAGAGCTCACCACCAAGAAACACATTTTGTAATATGTACATTCCCCTACGTAGCACACACATTCACCGTCACAGCATCCTGTCAGTCCTCTGTCAGTTACCCTGCCTAAAAGTTTGAGACTGTAAAAACCCTTTCACCTCATAGTCTGCAGGTTCAAGGATACCATACAGGAGTCATATTAACTATTACGTTGGCCTGATTATTATGATGCACACTTACAACACTATATTGATATATATATTGAAGTATAACTAATTAACTCAAAGTGTGACTAGGGCACACCAGAGCAGCAGTTAGTTTGCATTTGCAAATCAGGGTGACGTTGCAGTTTTCGGAGGGCGCTCAGTGAGACAAAATGTCAACTTGGCCATTTTTATAAAGGTTAATCAAATATATAGTTTGATCCTGTTTCTATGGTAGTTATACTGTAGGTCGCCATGTTTAAATGCATTATTTTAGCTAACTGCTAACTTTTACAAACCATTCTTGCACCATGGAAACAAGTGTTGCGTTGTATGAGTATTGAGCATGGTACATGAACCAGCCTCTATGGTGGTACCAAATTAAAGTAATTCAATTACATTATACTGTACCCAATCACTGAAAACAGTTTTGTTGGAAGTCTGAGGTGTAGTCAAACTTTTTTGTCATTTTAAATAGTGGGTACATACTGACAGTACAGTACAGTAAGCTAAAAAAATATATTATAATTTGTGAATCATACTAAATACTCATACAGTATGAAACATATGAATATGATAGGCTACTACCACAGCAAAAAGCAACAATATATAAATGCTGAACAAATGTAATGAATGAGACATGGAATGTAGTTTTAGGAAATCTTAAAATGGTTAAATTGTTTATTGTTTGTAGCATGCTGTGGCTGAATACAGAAGTGTATACTGTATATGCAGCTTCAATGCAAAATCATAACAGCAATATCTACAGTACAAACCTGCAGGAAAACATTTATCTGATAGCAAAGCAGGGAAAGCAGGGTATTTTGCCAATTTCTAATGCACCTAGCCCTTGTGACAATGTGTCCAAAGTCCAAGGTGATGGGGAAACTTCATGTTGAACTGGGATGGCTATGATTATGATCGACTGAACAGAACCCACTGAAAGATTATACATAAGGCTTTTCAAATGCTCTAACATTGCTATGTCACGTATATATACTGAACTTAAAATGTATTTTTGTAAATGAACAAAGTTGTTGCAAAGGTGTTGCTTACCATTTGGTAAACAGCTATTTCAAAGTAAAACAGATGGACCTCAGACCTGGCAATGCAACAACAGAAACTCATCTTAGGGTATATCTTCAAAATATAGTAAAGTATAGTATAAATATAGTTTTACTTTACTACTGCCATAATAGAAACATACAAATACAAAATACGACTTACAATATACACCAAATATTATTTTTATATTAAATATAAGATCCAGTGGGGGCTTGCATTTGAGGTTTCTCTGCCTTTTTTAACAACCTCTGTTAGCATTGACAGGACAAATAAATGATCTAGCAATTAAGTAGTCTCCCTCCCATTTCCTCTGGTAGATGCTCTGGTAGATTTATAGCCTTCACTTTTGTGGAAGTGATAAAAGCCATATTAATAAGATAAACGATTACTAGAAATTACCACAAAACAATGCACAAACTGTATTGTGTTTCTGCTTCGTAAGCTGACTGCATATTTGGCAATAAAAAGATAATGAAACGTGTATGACATTGATGGAACAGCTGTACTGACTCATCTTCAGCTGCACATTCATACTGTAGCCAAACCTGAACTACAACACAAAGTGCCCATAATTTCTCCTAGGGTGTGAAAAAAGATCAAACTCCAGCCACTAATACAAAGTACTGAAATGGTATGCTGTTCTCGAAGAAGATTTTGAAAATAATTGTACAAACAGTCCACACAGTCTTATGTAAAATTTAGATTTAAGACATTCATTGACTTGCCTCTGACTACTAACCTGACAGTAAATTGCCAAAGGACCTCATATAAAAACGGTTTACATTTTCTACCTTGTTATATCATTATACTGTAGGTCACACCTTTCTGCACATAAGCCACATAAGCATGAGTTGTGCATTTTAAGTGGTTTATGATCGGCAAATACTATAAGAATTTTCTATAATAAATTATACTAAATGTACTGGCAGAGATTTGGCTGAATATATGCTTTTAATTAGGCGGTTTGACTACTGTCCTGGAGCCAAGGTCATTAGAGTATGACAGCTTGCTGGAAACAGAATGTCCTTACAAACTACTGACTTAAATCACTGACAAATTAAATTATACTTTAGTGAAAACCAGCACCTGCAGTGCAACAACCGTAACCATCTTCAAAATAAAGCACTTTACTTGGCTCCTCAGGTGTAAATAATTTGGTACTGTGGATTTGTATTTACTCAATAAATAATGGCATCTTTTATGGAGACAAAGCTATGTTTTTTTCCATTTGCGAGGCATGTATTACTGATAACTTGGATAATGTATTGCTTCTTGTAAAAATACTTATAATGATATTCTGTTTTTTTATGTGTGTCCTTGGCACATAAAGATTGGGATGGCTACCGTACATAACAAATATTCTTTTTTGTGTTTGTTGTTGTTATAGGGAAGTTTCAGAAGTACAATTACTCCTGTGACAACAGTAATCCCGACAACACAATTAGATCTTTAAAAATTAATAACGAGACAATTACAGTATTTGTTTTAAAAATGAGGATTAAAGATGAGATTAAAGATTTACTATGTTTAAAATATACTGTACACTTCTCAATTTTTTGTGATGTTAAAGCATTTGTTAAACTGTACCTACAGTATAACTAGAAATCTTCAAGCCCACTATGTATGTTTTGAAACACTGCTCACAAAAATTACTGTTGTGTAGGGTAGATAAGTGGCTGAATGGGGAGGAGTAGAGGCCAGTGCTTAGGTGAGGGGGGAGAACGCATTCATTGAGTTCCAAAACATCAGTGGTTTGAAACTCTGTTTTCACCTGTAAACCTCAACAACTCATCCAAGATAACCACACTTACAAGGTCTTGGCTCGTGGTCAATCTGGCATCTCTCTCAGCTTTAACTTCACACTTGAGTGAGTTTCATTGAAAGAGAGTTTCCTCTAACCCTTGTCCCCATATACATTATCAGTGAAGGCACCCTACAGAGCAGAGAGAGAGAAAGAGAGAGAGAGACTTTGATGTGGGTGGATGAAAAGATTAAGAGACACTGTACTATATGTACACCTGTAGGCTCACACTTCCATGTCTTTAGTGAATCATTTTCTATACCATTGCAGCAAATCAAAAGTTTCTTGCATCTCTAACCTCACCAGCCTGTTTGAGTATGGAACCTTTGATCTAGCCATTTTAATACAGGGTGGACTGGGGGAAATTCTGCCTCAGAACCAAACCTCTCCTGTTCTCCTCAGGGTTGAGTAGGAACTTATAAACTAGATCAGATGTGAAAGTCCATAAAACGAAGAGAGGAGAATAAAAACAAGAATAAATAATAATGTAGATACAACTTTTGAAGTCTGAATGTATTTTACTACGCCACATAAGAAGAGCATCAAAACAATGAATCAAATCAAATAGAGACATGATCAGAGAGATATATAGAGATACGTGGTATTTATAACGTCTGTGTATTACAAGTGGTCTCTAATGTGCAGAATACTTCAGATCTTGATTGAATGTGTTTGACATGCTTACCATGCTTTACCATGCTTGCTAAAGATAAAATAAAAATGTACATCATAATCTTATGTGCATTTGATTAACTTGTGTCAGTGTGAATAGAATCTGTGAACATTCCTGCACTCATTCTCAGTGATATATTTAAATCTGCGCTACTAAAGGCAAACTTAAACTTTGAACTACATTAGTGCTCTTAAAGCACTAATGTAGTTCAATGTCTATTGTAATGTAACAGAAGTGTATCCAGACAAACATGTATTTCTTTATTACATTTTAAAAGGGAACTCCAGAGTTTGTGTTTAAACACTCCTTGAAACCAGTTCTAAAACATTTTGTTTTGAAGCACCCTAATCTCCCTCCACATATGAAAATGTAATATTTTACCAACTGGAAACAAGCCAACAGGAGATTAGAATATACAGCAGGATGAAAACTATAACACAAACACCTGTAATACCAAATTTAATGAATTCCCTTTCCCTCTACACTCCCTTCAGCAAAATTAATTAAAACCAACAGCTAGCTGAATAATTCTGACAGGTCACTGTACAATACATAAGAGATAGAGTATATGGAGGTTTGTGTGATAAAGGCATGCAAACAGAGGTTGGCCTTTTTCAGAGACAACGAGACTATGACGAGTTAAGCGTGCAGGCAGCCAGATATAAACAGGCAATACTGTTTGAAGATAGGTACTGTAAAGACAGACAGGCTATCAGATGAATACTAGTTTAAACAAAGTCATACATTTTTCATAAGATACAAATGAAAGTACAGCAAACATTGCACAAGTAATCTTCAACATCGACGACACATTCAATAATTGTATTTGACACAAACATCATTCCAGAAACATGAAACCAAAATATAAAGAAAGCAGATTCTCCCATAGCCTCATAATGGTGTTTTCATGTCCTTTTCATGAATTAATGAGAAAATAATTTGAACAGTGAAACTCATCGACTAGTGTCTTAAGGCTAAGATATTTCATTAATATGGTAATTGTCTGTGACATTACTGGCCTTGTGCTGATGCATTATCCAATGCCATCAATTAAAGCTCTAGGGTTTGAGAGTTAGCTAAAACAGAACAAACGACAATAAAAATCAACAATCCAAAAACCCACTCCCTTCTCCACTAGTATCTCCTTGGAGCCCATTAGCTATAGAGAAAGCTTATATACACTCCTGTATGTTGCTAGGACATTTAGACATATATGTCATATGCTATTGTTGTGCTTTGTCTTTCTTGGGATGGCTTGCGTGGGAAATACTTCACACAACAATGTATTTGCTAATTTCTGCCTTTAT